>PVJX010001610.1:0-155162 GCA_004027295.1 Dolichotis patagonum | reverse complement strand
CGGCCTCATTTACGGATTCAGCACTGTTTCTGTGTTAAGGGAGCTTTTAACTCATCTTTACAGAGAAGAGAACACATGATGGCCTCATAAAATAACACACTAAATAGCACAGAGCCAATCAAATAAACACCAACAACGGAAGAGGAAACTTTTCTATTAACCAAAAAGATCTTGAATGATGTTCAAACCTCCTTTTTTTCCCCGCCGTAACAGAGATGGAGCCCAAGTCTTTGTACATACCAGGCAAGCACTTAGCACTGAGCCATATTCTCAGCAAAGAGAGTAAAAAAAAGAAAGAATGAGTTTTTAAAAATTTTATTTTGAAGAAAGTGCTCTAAAGGATATAACTGCATTTATGTTTAAGTGTGTAGGATTGATAACCGTATTACTAAATTTTTGTTGGATTGTTGAACAGAACTGTTTGCAGCTTCACTGTTTGAATGTCCACTTTATATGCTTTAATTTTGTAACATGAACAACTATTTCTAAGAGGACAATATATAATTTATCAACTAGTGATTTCTTACTGTGTTTTTTTAATTCTGTATTATGTCCACCCTTTTTTCTGTTTTGCTTTTTTTTTCTCTTTAAATAAAATTTTTTTAAAAATTTTATTTTGAGATAAAGTCTCACTAAATTCCTAAGTTACCCAAGATGGCCTCAAACTTGGGATCCTCCCTCCTGCCTCAGCCTCCTGAATATCTAGGACTACAGATGCATACCACCACACTAGGCTCAAATCTACTTTTTAAAATTTATCAAAATATATTTGCTACTTGACATAAAGGATAGGCTGCTTAAATATGCTAAAATCATGGTACCACACAACTGTAACCCTAGCTGCTCAGGTAACTGAGGCAGGAGGATCAAAGTTAAAGCTCAGCCCATCAACTTAATGAGACCCTGCCTTAAAATTTCTAAAGTTAAAATTTAAAAAATGATGTAATTGAGTAGTAGAATACTTACCTCATGTGAGCAAGGCCCTGAGTTCAATCCCTAGCACTTTAAGAGTAAAAAAAAGTCTACTATAGCATTATTGCTAATAGCAGAAAAAAGAAAAAACAGAAAAAAATCAAAGCAGCCATTCCTACTTTCATAATTTTCAGGATAGTTGTAGAGCATCTACTATTATCAAGATATGAAAGCTAACTGGGGACACAGTGTTACAAATGGGACCAGGCTTGGGCCTCACGGAACTTCTATGAGAAGCAGACACTAAAATAATGTATTACGTATTTTCTCCCAATAGTTATGACAATATTCTTTTCTAAAGAAGAGGAACTAGTGAAACACACAGATGTTTTAAATGATGTCTAAGATATTTAATAATAATGGAATATGTTATTAGAAGAGTATCATTTAATAAAAGCAAGAAACAATTGTATGAAGCATATGGCCTCCTCAGTGGTTAAAAAGAAAGTAGGAAATCTTAATGGTCATAAGAGCGACCCATTCTGCTACACCAGAAGGTGGGGCTCAGGGCAGCGCAGCCTGCACTTCACGTGCCAGAGGCCCGGGGTTTACTATTAAACACCAGAAAAAGAAGGAGGAAGAGGAGGCGGAGGAAAAATGATTAGGGACGGCCAAGAAAAATGATGAAAGAAATGCGTACTTTCAAACGAAAGAACGAATTTGCATGCGGCAATAAATTCCACGAGAAATGGTTTAAGGACCAACAAGCGTCCTTTTCTGGTCTAATACTTCATAATACAGTTTTTTTTTCAATATTTCAAAGTCATATTTTAAACCAGTGAGGAAAGGATAAACTAGGCAATAACTAGTTAGCTATTTAGAAAAATAAGGAAACTTAGATCTTTACATTGTACCACACATTCCTAAAGCATTTCAGTGTTAAAATTTAAAAACCATTCAATGGAATTTTGAAAACTGTTAAACTAGTTTGAAGACAGACCGGCATTTCCAAGCACTTTCAAAGAGTGCAAGTTTTGTTTTACTGGTTTCGTATTTTGTGGTGCAGCAACGAAACACAGAGCCTTGCGCGGCCTTTACCCCCGAGCTACATCCCAGCCCACGATGGCAGACCTGGCTATAGAGAACTAAAATACATTTCTAGGCTAGGGTTGGAGCTAGAACGCTGTCCCAGCATGGGCGAGGTACTGGTTTCATCTCAGGCCTGAAAAAAATAACTAATGAGGGCCAGAGATTTAGCTCAGCAGCACAAGTGCTTGCCTGGCAAGTGCAAGGTCATGAGTTTGAGTCCCAATACCAAAAAAGAAAAAAATAAATAACAATATCTAAAGTAAATACATGAAATTAACACAGGATGACGACACTGTATGATGCTACTTTCCTGTTCTCACCATATTAAAAGGATAATGCATTTATTTATTTATTTAATGGTTCTGGGATGGAACCCAGGCCACTGCAACATGCAAGCAATACAGTCTAGACCGAGTTACACTCCTGGCCCTAACTCCTCTTTAACACGCTTTCGAAGACCAAGTATGTTGACTGCCAGACCTTGTCCCAAATTAGCAAACCAAAGTGACTGAGAGGGGTGCAGAGAACACAGCGGATGACCTTCCACACGGGGGCGGGGCAGGCAAGGATGACAGACACAGGGTACCCTTGGCGGGCAGCACAGCAAGGGACTCAGAGCAGCTACTCTGCTGACTTCACGTGATTCCTTTGCTCCAGTCAAGGAAGGTGACAGAGCCCCAGAGGGCAGCAAAACGCCCAAGAAAAAGCACAAGGGCAGGGACCATTGCACGAACAGCGCAGTCGCGGAGGTCACCAGCCTCCACGGGCCTCGGGACCATTCCGGAGGCACCGATGCCAACCACTTGGTGGGCAAGACCCACAGAGACCCCCAGCACTGCCCTAATGGTGTGCCCCGGCCACAGCACCTGCCAAGCCGCAGCATCTCCTGGCCCAGGAGCGGCAAGCGCAGCAGACAGGCCCGATGATCTCCCTGGACTCCCTCCCTCCCCAGGGGAGGAGGCCGCCAGCCACAGAGGAAAGCAGCCGACCCTCCTCACTCGGCCCAGGCCCCTCTGCACCTCCCACCTAAGGAGGCGGCACGGGCACCGAGGCCTTGATGCTATAGGGAAAGAGAAACACAAAGGTCACTCAGACCGGCAGCAACAGAAAGTGTCTGCGGGGACACTGTGCGCTTCCTCCTGGGCTCCCGCAATCCTCTTGCCTCAGCCCCCTGAGTGGCTGGGATCCAGGCATAAGCTGCTATACCTGGCTTTCCGTGTTTCCATTTTTCAGATGAAGACAATGAGGGGAAGAGGTCACACACCTAGGAAACCCGAACCTATGTCTATACCAAAGCCTGTGCCCCTCACCCACTGGAACAACGAATGGGTCCCTGCTGGGCCTTCCACTCCGCCTCCGGCCACTACCTTGGTTGAGGTAGGTCAGGGTCTCCTCGTGCAGCTTCACGGCCGGTGAGGTGGCAGCGCACAGCACGTACTGCAGGGGTGGCAGGCGGGCCCCGTTCTCGGGGGACAGCTGGGGCTCCTCCTGCTTGAAGATGGGCAGCGCGAGCACGTCACTGCAACACACAGGAAGGGACAGTTAGGGGCCGGCCACAAGAGCCCTTCCCACAGGCCAAGCCCGCAAAGGCGCTAGACGTGGATGCCGGACGTGGGCACAGAGCACTGTCAATCACGGCGAGCAGCCAGCCACTCCCTCAGGAGACAGCCTCCTAGGTGCTTGAAATCACTCTTTCAGGATGCTAGGGTTCCTCAGTGGCTCTCAGGAGACCTATTCAATCAAGCCCAGGAGGTAAAAATGCAGTTATCTCCTAAATCCTAAGTGAAGACCGACTAGCACTGATAAAGTGGCCTTTGAAGCTATTTGGTTTCAATCCACAGACGCCTACTCATAAAAACTTAGTTTTAGAATAATGACCTGAGCAATAATTCTTTTAGTCCATCATGATGGTTCGTACCTGTCAGAGACCCTATCTCAAAAAATAAAAAAAGGGCTAGAGGTGTGGCTTAGCGTGAAGGCTGGGACTCAGTCCCAAGAAGACAAAACACTAAGTAATAATGTTTATTTTTTAATCAGCTTTTCTATTTACCAGTCACTTCTCAGGCTAGTTACAACTCCGTCCCAGAGCTCTGTACCCTGTGCCAACAGAGCACATTCTTGCTTCCCTCACTCAAGTTAAGGTCCTCTTCCGCCCACCCTTCTGAAAAGGGGGCAGCGGGTCCATAATCCCCACTGCAGAAAAC
Organism: Dolichotis patagonum; assembly: GCA_004027295.1. NCBI lineage: Eukaryota > Metazoa > Chordata > Mammalia > Rodentia > Caviidae > Dolichotis > Dolichotis patagonum. Next base: position 150,957 of record PVJX010001610.1, on the reverse strand, counting down.
CTCACAGCAATCGTCCCAAAATGCCAAACGAGGAAGAAGAACCTGCATTTCAATTCAGTTTCCTTTCCCAAATGGAGTTATCTTCAGATGCTCAAAGATTCTTTTTGTCCACCTCTAAGCAAAACTCCCCCACTGCACTGAAATCAAATCAGCCTCCCATCAGCACGCATCTATTTGCTTCTAAATTTCTTTCTAAGAGATAAGGCCTCACTGTGTTGCTTAACTGGCCCCAAACTTCAGAGCTCAAGAGATCCTTCTGCCTCAGTCTCTCGAGTAGCTTGGAATCCAGATGTGCTTCACTGAATCCTATACAAGGGAATATGGCTGACTGTGAGCAGCAGGCCTCTACATTGTGAGCAGGGCAGAGAAACAGGTGCCAAAAAAAAAAAAAGTGCCATGCCCCATGTTGATAACCCTCCTCCCTTTGTGGGTCCCAGGTTTCGAATCAGATTAGCTGACCCTACTTTACTGCATAAACAGAGTCCCTGGTACAACCTGTTCCTTGAACGCATCATAAACGTGTGTCTTGGAGGCCGACACACAGCCCAGCAACAGCCAACCAGTTCTCAGGAGGAAAAGCTTGGCTTTGGGCATGCCAGGGAAGCCTCACCCACAAAAGCTTCCCTGCTACTATCTGCTGCCCGGAGACAGCGTGGGACTGACCCCACTCCCCTGAGCACACCTGCTTCTTCCTTTTTCCAGCTTGTGTGGTTATCCAGGAATGCAGGAGAAGCAGGCAGGTCTATTCACCGGGGGATGGCATGTTTGTGCGGCCTATGTCCAGTTAATAACCCATGCATTCTTGCCTTTACATTTTAAAAAAATGCTAAGTTCAGGATGTTAAGAACCATCACTTGACAGCAACTTGCTTCAAGCCTGACATCCTTATTTGCCAAGAAATAAAAGTCACCAGAACATCAAACAGAATGGAGTAAGGGCCACTGCCCTGGTGAGGTCACACAACTTGCAGTTTTGCAGCATGAAAATGTGCAAAAATACAACAACAACAACAAAATCCAAGGAAAAGGACAAGATCCTGTCTCTGCGGGAGAGGGGTCAGACATTTATGTATTGACCCCTACCTTGGGCTTTGTGAGATCACCCTCTGGGAAGGCAAAACCCTCAGCAAGAAATAAAGTTTGAAAAACTTAATTAGAAGAGCTAGAGGTGTAGCTCAGTGAAAGAGCCCTTGCTATCTAGGACATTCCACTTCCGGACCCATTAAAAAAGGTGAGACTGGAGATGGGGCTCAGTGGCACACCTCTTGCCTTGCACACATGAGGTTGAATTCAATCCCCAGCACCCTAAAAGACACGCTAAAAAAAAAAAGACTACCGACCTTCACCATCTATGTCATCTACAGTTTTCCATAATCACTCCCCAAACCAGGATGACTTCATAGCACCTTTCACCTCCAAGTTTCGGCCTCATCTCTTCACACAACACCAGCCCTGAAAGGAACCCAGGCTGCTTCAAGGACAAGCCTGCATCTTGGTACACATCAGAACTGTGCCTCTCCAGCAAGAGGACGGCTCTTACCTAATGGGACATTTTGGGTCTCTGGGACGTTTTAAATACTGCACACATCCTCAATTCAAGGTCGCTTTCAAAGTCATTTTTAAGGCATGTCAAGACATTTACTGGCCACAAACTAAATTCAGATAAAACTGCAATGTGCACGCATGTGAAAACATATCTCATTGTAGCATTTTTTATTAGGTTTCCTTTATGGAATATTGATGTAGCATTTTTTGTAAGTGAGCAGGTCCCTTATTCTTTTGCAAGAAATTAACATTCTTTCAGTGGGACTGGTGTCCTCAAAGTGGCCCCCCTTTGGTGACATCACCAGGGTCTGCAGAGGGACCACAGTCCTTGGGACCTTTGACTTTTTGCCATCTCCTACCAGTGTGAATGAAACCCAGTTGATACATGTTAAACCCACTCTGCTTTCTGGAAGGGGGAGGACAACCAGACAGGAATGACAGATAACTTGTACTCATGTTAAATCAGAGCAGGAACTTCTTGAAGCCAAAAGCAGCACTAAGGGTCCATAGCTCTGGCTTGGGGGCCATCAGTGCCTCACATCAGCGTCACATTCACTTTGCCTGAGCTCACATCAAATGCCCTTTGGGTTAAATTAGGGACATTTAATAAACTGTGACTAGGATGGAAATAAAGACAGGCTAAAGCTGGTTCCAGCGAGTTCAGAAAGTGAAATGACTGCCCATTAGTAACCAGCCAGCTGCCCAACAGGGGGAAAAAATCTTCCTGGAACGGAAGCAAATGGGGGTCCTACTTTCTAAGAGGGGGTTGTAGAGAACTTTGCGAAACAGGCAGGACTTACTTTTCCCTTTGAAGAGCACTAGTCAAATCCCTGCAGAAGAAGAAAGATTTCCATCAAGGGCAATAAGCGCTTGAGCCTCCGGCAGACAGGAGCAAGACCATTTGGGGCAAGGCGGCCTCCCTCCTCCGGCCGGCCGCTCACCGCCCCTGAAGGGCGCTGCAGAGGGTCAAGGCGCAGGGAATGGCTTCCCGGGGCGGCCCCGCACGACGGCACAAGTTTCCTCTCCGCTCCCACGCGGGCAGGAGAGACACAGGAGGGGGCGCCCCTGGAGGCCGCGGAGCCGTCAGGGAGGAGCCCTCGCAGGCGCCAGGTTCCCGACCGGCCCCCCGCCCCGTGGGTCAGGTCCCCCTGGCTCAGCCGATCGGACCCCACGAGGGGCCTCGGGCGGTCCCCCTCCACCTCCCCAGAGGGCGCGCGGCCTGGCGCAGGGCCCCGCGAGGGCGCCCCTCTCTGCCCAGGTGTCCGACGGCGCCCGGCCGCGACCCCGCCCGGGGCCGCGCCGTCGGGCCGGGGCTGCCGGGGCTGCCCGGGCGCCGCGCCCTTACCGCAGGTAGCTGCCCGAGCTGTGCTGGTTGTAGTGCTCGGGCTGCGTGTGCCAGAACAGCATGGCTGGAGCTCCGAGCGCGCGAGGAGGCGCGGCGGCCGGCGGAGACGCGGGCGGCGCCCAGCGCGGTCACCTGAGAGCCGCGCCGGGAACCCGGGGTGCCCGGAGGCCCCGAGCCTTTATGGGCGGTGCGGGGCGGGGGCGGGGGCGGGGCCGCGGCCGCACCGCCCCCCGGGACCGTGGCGGGAAGGCGGCTCCCGGCCTGGCGCACCTGGCCGACCGCGCGCCGCGCCCTTCCCCGGAGCGAGAACCCTCGGGGGCGCGGGGACGGAGTGCAGCGCGGCGCGGGGAGCGGGCCCGGTGACCCCGCGGCAGCCCAGCTGCTCCCGCGTCCCCACTCGCCCGCTCGGGGCCCAGGCTGGTCCCCGGGCTGCTCACAGGCTGGAAAGCGCCCGGGTGTCCGGGAACCCGGCCCAGGCCGGACCTTATCTCGCTCTTTTCCTCTCCTAGCTTTTCACACTCTGAAATCCCGGCGTTCTGAAACGTTCTTGTGCATTGGTTGTCTTTTCCCCTGCAAGGTAAGCTCCCCGAGGGCAGGGCCTAGGCTCGCTTAACTCGCCAGCTGCCAGGAATAAATATTTAAATAAATAAGAAAAGAGGAGTGTTGGGAGAGCAATGGGAGCGGCTTCCCGCCTGCGGTGTCGCGCTGAGGCCAACCGAAAGCCGAGAAAGCCGAAAGCCGAGCATCTGGGCCGACCTTAGGAGACAGCTGGGAAGGGATGGGCAGCAGAGGGGACTTCTCTTACCCTGTTTGTTTTTCCTCAGGCACCCCTTCTCCTCTCTCCGTCCTCTAGATTTTATTCCCAGCGGGTTTTACGCTGAGAAGGTGAGTCCCCGGTTTGCCTTTCGGTTTGCCTTTCGGGAAGATCTGGCTGCCAGTGGCAGGGACAGTGTGTCATGGCCAGAGGGGTCAGGCAAGAAGGAGCAGAGTTCCATGGGGCAGGGCCCGCATCCGAGGGCTATGAGGTCCGCAGAGCATGGCACGGGGCCTGGTACAGAAGGCAGCCCCTGGGACCTAGGCCTGTAGCGCTCAGTTCCCAGAGACCTGGCTATGAGTGAAGCCCTGCCTCGCTGGCCTTCCTGGCTCCCAGTGGCCACAAGTCATGACCGGCAGCTCTCAAAGACTCCTTGCTGTTCTGCCCTGGGAGGCATGGTGGAGAGCAGTTGGCAGACAGCCCCCACAGCCCGCTCCTCTGGGACCCTTGCCACTGGCCTGGCTGCAAGGACATCATGGACCTCAGGGGACAGACACCTTCCAATGGCTGTCCCGGCTGTCAGTGCTGATGGGCCGCTTCAGTCCTGGGATTCCCCATGGAGAGAGTCCAAGCTGTGTGGAACCTGCATCACTGCTCAAGGTGCCCCTCAGCCCGCCCCTGCTTCCTTCCCATCCCCTGCAGGGGTGTTAATCCGGAGGGAGCTCAGCCTGTCTTTCAAACAGAAAGGTGAAGTGCCCTTTCCTGGGGTACTTTCATTCTAACCCGGGGCGGGGCAGGCGGCAACCGCTCTGCCTTTTGACCAAGGAAGTGTCCGCTGTCCTGGCCTCAAGAGGCCCCTGATGTGTGTGACCGGAAGTGAGGCCACTGCTTGGCAAGGGAGGAAGAGAACTGAACAGAGGGAAAGAGAGGTGAGGACTCAGACCTGGGTCACTACTTATCAGGGTCAGAGTACTTGGCCCTTCCTGGGATAAACTAACCCCCGTATGGCTCAGAGATGACTTCGGACTCCGCCCGCAGGCCTGGGCTGGTGGCTTGCTCTCAGCAAGCAGGAGCAGTGCAGTACAGAGCTGGGCAGGTCTGTGAGGCAGCACGCAGCTGCTTTGGGCTCCAGCAGGGCTCTGAACCACCACAAGAGCCCCTGTGCCCACTTGCAAGGGAAACACAGCCAGCCACAGTCATGCCAGCCCCCAGCAGTGCTCCCAGGGGAAAGGCCCTCCAGGACCTGTGCCTGAGGTGAGCCCGCCCAGATGCAGGCTGGTGGGCAAGTCTGATGGTGCTTTCAGCTCCCAAAGTGTGGGACAGGCTTGGGCTTGGTTGGTACCAATGGAGACGTGAGACACAGGGTCCTTGAGGCCAGTTTGCCACTGGTAAAGTGGGGGTGACGCAGCTTCAGGCCAGGCGGCTGTAGCTTCTCATATGCAGGTGTAACTGTACCTGCAGGGCACAGGCAACTGTGGACTGAAGGTGATGGCATCATAGCTTCTTCCTCCTCTAGGTTCTCCTCCCTGAGAGTAGAAGTCAGCAGCGTCCTCAGAGACAGCGTGTCAGTTCTGTCCTGCTAATAACTGCTCATTCCTGCCTGTGACTGCTCAGTGTAGGGCTCAGGGTAGGCTTCAGCTGGATGCTCTGGGGCGTCCACTCTGGGAGAGAAGACAGTCATGCAGGGGGTGACCCTCCGATCCCTCTCTCTAGTTTGCCAAAGTTCACCATTCACATATGGTGGGACTATCAAGTTTTACTCTGCACCAGGCCCAGTGCCACACTGAGCAGGCATGTCAGCCCATTTCACAGATAAAGAGACTGGGGCTCTGGCTGAATGCTACAGCTGGGATTCAAGGCTGGCCTGTGAATTCCGGGGCCATGCTCTTTGGTTACTAATAATTTTTGTCCCAAAGTCCTGTGTTCCTCTCCTTGATCATCAGATGTGTGTGTGCTCCCAGCTTCAGCCCAGGACTCCTCCAGAGGCAGCAGCAGGCCCCCTCTTGCAGCACTGCAGTGGACTCCCAGCCGCTGTCAGTTACCACGAGGACTCTGGGGGTCTCTGCCGGTGAGGTGGTCTTGACGGAAGAGAGGTTGGACTTGGCCAGCGGGGAGCGCAGTGGCAATGCTGGGTGCTCCAAGACCTGCAGCGGTTAGGGCACAAGGGGGACAGAGGCAAAGCCCCGGCGATGCCTGTTTGCCCCAGTGCAGCCCTCCCCACTGGCCAGAATGCACACAAGGGCCCCGCCTTCACACACCCATGTCCACCTCATGATGGGGGGGTGCTGCCCCTGCAGAGGACCAAAGGTCCATCCAGGTCCTGGAAAGTCTCTGCTTCACCTGCCAATGCCCCCCAAGGGGCCTGTGACCACGGCCTGGAGGAGTCAGTTCAGCTGGGTGTGACCTTGTCCACTGCTAGGTCTGTAGTTAGGGATGAAGGTGGGGACACCTGGTGAGCAGTAGTCACCCGGCCCGCGCAGGAGCCTCACTGCTGCCGAGAGCCTCACGGCCCTGTTACCACTAGGTTGTGCTGGGAGTAACGGAACCCCCTCCACCCCACCCACTACAGAGGCCCAAGCAGCGGCTTATTCTCCGCAAGCTGCAGAATCTACAGCTGATGCTGTGCAGCACGGCGCTCACTTATCACAGCAGCTGGGCTACAGCAGACCCGCTGCAAAGGAGAGGACCCATCAAGTCGGAAACCCCACAGGACAGAAAGACTTACTGAGGTGTGGCTCAGGGACAGAGTGGGTTCAGCCTGCACGAGGGCCTTGGTTCAGTGAGAGAGAGAGAGAGAGAGAGAGAGCGCGCGCAGCCCATCAGTAATTTTTATACCAATCACAGAAATGGTAATATTTTCCTGCTTTAGGTTAAATATAGTGTGAAAGCTAATTTCAGCTGTTTGTTTTACTTTAAAGTCACACGTGTGACTCGTCCTTGTGGCTCATGTTATATACCTGTTGTACGGAACTGGCCTAAAGCAGCCAGTCAACCAGCAGTGACCACCCCCCAGGATGAGAGCAACCTCTGGAGACAGTTTTCATTGTCTCTCCTGAGGGTGGTGAGGTGCTACTGGCACAAAGTGGATACAGGCCAGGGAAGCTTTAGACCTCCTTCAGCACACAGGGTGACTCCCCACAGCAAAGAATTATCTGGCACAAAAATGCTAATAATCTGTCCACGACATCTACAATGCCAGGAACCTAGTCTTTTTGTTGGTTTTGTTTTGTTTTACAGTGCTAGGGATGGAACCTCAATCTTCTTATTCTTTCTTTGCCATGTGTACCTTCCGTTTATGGAGTATTGGCATAGTAGTTGCTGGAGCTCCGGCCATTATGACAGCATTCCCACAAGTCACAAAGAGGAAGGCCAGAAGAGTACATAGAGAAGAGGTACACAGCACTTTTTCCTAATTTCTCCTTAACTGAAACCTAGTCACCAGGCTTCTCCTTGCCACCTAGGAGCTACCGGGAAACATAGTCTTTATGGGAGTGGCATGTGCCCAGCTAAAAAGCAGGGATTTCCTGCTGAGGAAACTGGGAGAATGGATCTGTGGGAGAGACTAGTGGTTGCCATGCTTTCCAGGCGCACCAGGTAAAGAACGTTACTCCCAAGGTACAGATAGGGAAACTGAGGCACATAGGGCAAAGAGTCACCAAGACGCGGCAAAGAGCAAGGCTGAGCGTGGGCTGAGGCCTTGAGACTTCTCTCATCCACTGCGTTGTCATGCATGCTCGGCTCAATCCGTTTGTGTCCCTCACGTTCCATTTGTGGGTGGCCCAGACAGTCCTCGTCCTGGTATCCCTGTCAGGAGCCTTGGCAGCATCTCGTGCCTTCCAATCCGAGTCAGGTCTGCAGTGAGCTCTGCGCACCACACCAGCCTCAGCACTTAGCTTTGATGACCTCGTGGGGTGGGAGACAGGAAGTCTGCGCGTTGACAGTCTTTTCTGAACATCTGGAAACACTCCAAAATGTGACAGTTCTTGTCGTCATTGCCATTGCTGTTGCTGCTGCTGGGGACAGAAGCCAGGGCCCTCTACAGGCTGGGTATATGCTCTCCCACTAAGCTCGTCCCTAGCCCAAGGATTCTTTTTTAAAAATGTTTCTTCAGAACTCAAAGAGTCTAAACTACACTTTGTGCACATTGGATTTTTTTTTTTGTCTTTTTAGACAGGGTCTTACTATGCAGTTCAGGCTGGCCTTGAGCTCACTTTGTAGCCCAGGCTGGTCTTGAACTTGCAATGATCTTCCTGCCTCAGCCTCACCAGTGCTGGGATTACAGGCATGTGCTACCACACCCAGATGTGCACACTATTTGGAGTTTGTTCCTTTCGTTGTGTCATTTCCGAGGCACTCGGGATAGAGCCCAGGGCCTCCGGTACATCCAGAAAGGTCTCTGCTGCTGAGCTAGGCCCCTCCCTGATTTGGTTTCTCAAAGTGAAGCCATCTGTACACTGACATTCTTCTCTTACCACCCTTTCCAGACGTGTGGATATGGTGTAACAGACGCCTGCTGCGTGTCAACCTCTGCACAGCTGAGCCCCGTGTGAGAGCCCCATGGTGAGCACTGGGTCTCACAAGGGCCTTGAGAAACAGCTGTTGGGTCCCTTTTGCAATGAGGCTGTGGCCAGGTGACCGCCCTGGATGGCCAACCAGCAAGTGAAAGAAGTGGGATTTGAACCCCATCCCTCCTATTCCAAGATCCATGCAGTGACCCTCCACCTGCTCTCCTCTCTCCACCCCAGATGCTTACCGTTGATGGGTCTTTGGGTAGCAGTGCGACACCCTCATCCTTCTGAGGACCACTCTGCTCCTCGATCACCCAGAAGCCGCAGCATGGCTGTGGGTGATGTCAGCTACGTGTCCTTTGGTGCAGGGCCACACCAGAGCCCCATTCCCTGCTTCACACCTCCTTTCGTGAACGTCCCGGGTTGCCTGCAGGAGGGCGCACAGAACACCCACCCCCAGGGACAGGGTCAGCTGCTCTAGAGAAATTGGGGGAGGAGCCGGGAGGGGGACCACACCAAGACCTCCAGGGTGCACAGGAGGTTGGAACCTGTGCCCTGGCCATTCATTGCTATCTCTGGAAATGGATGTCATTTACCTGCTGTACCAGCGCTTCAGACTTCAGTCCCTGGTCCACACTGCCACAGCCAGGATGGCAGAGTCAGGACATGGTCCAGTGCACTCTGCCTTGAAAAGCCAGGCTCTGATCATCACACTGAGCTGGAAGAAGTTGGACAAGAAGAAATGGAAAGAATCATCTCGAGGCATTTGACACTGGAGGGTCTGCAGTAAGAGAACCAGTGAGCTACCCCACAGGGCAGATGGTCTCACATGACCCAACATGTAAGAAAAGGCACTAACACAAAAGGCAGATCAAAAACTGTGTGAGTGCAGGGTTGGGGTGAGTGGGGACCAACTGGGAGGAAACAGAGGCCACACGGAGCGACCATCGCAAAGTCCACCAGTGCTGGCACTGACCGTCTTTAGCAGCTCAGCGGGGGCACAGATATCACATGTATCACAAGCCCCACCAGGCTGCCGCACTCAGCTGCAGAGTCTGTGCCCAGTTTACGCATGGGCCAGGGGGGCTTCTGCCCAGCCACATAGCTGGCACTAGGCTGCCATCACATGGGAGAAGCTCCAAGACCACCATCTGTCCTTCGCTCTGAGAGCCCACCAACCACATCCATCTGCGGCCACCTGTCTACCAGGGACCCCTTTACTTCCCAGCTTTCCCTTCTTTCCTGCTCCTCAGTGCCCTCGGTCCCCAGCCCCAGTCTGTCTGGATGATTTCCCTGAGGCAGGGCTGGTAGCAACTTCTCCACGGAGCCTGCCCTTCCCCAGGAGTGTACCCCAATACCCTTCTCCTTTAAGCCCTACACATGTCAGCTCAGGGGAGCCTCATGCCCCTCATTCCCAACATTCAAGAGAGAGCAGCGCCTGCCACAAAAAGGGTTTGTGCTTTGGAATACTGCAAGGCTGCCTTTGACTCCAGCCTTTGTCCCTTACTAGTTCTGGGACCTTGACCGGCAACTTAACTTCACCAGCCGTGACGTCCTCCAGTGTGATGCAGGAGTCACTGCCAGGGGAGGTTTTAAGGCTTCGCTGAACCGTAGTGCCGGGGATAGCACCAGACACTGGTAGGTGCTTGGTTACCTCTTGCATCTTGCCTGGATTCGGCCCAGCACAAAAGCCTGGCTGAAGTATCTGCCTGTTGCCAAGCAGGGTCAGGGACAGAGGCAACATGCCCCTGATGAGGACAGAGCGACTGTCCCCTCTGTGACCCTCTTGAGATGTGGATGCTGTGTGCTGCCAATGTCCCTTTAGGACCAAGTATTTGTCCTTGCCTCTCTCCACAACTGAGAATGCTGGCAGCTGACACCTTGCTGTTGGGCACCTCCCAGGACTTTCCTCATCTCTCATGCCCCTCTGTGGGGCATCCCACATCAAATGACAGCTAACATGGGATACAAGATCCTGGCGTTGCCAATCAGCCTGGGGTTCTTTGCCTCAATTTGGATGAAAATAATTAATTGGCAAAGAGCAGCCCTGTTGGACTCCTGATGTCACCAGATGACATCAGGTAACATTAGATGCCAAAAGTTAACACAGCCAGCTGCTGGTTACTGCTGCTGCTGGCCATAATCCTCCAGTGCCTGCTGGGCCAGACACAGTAGGGTGACTGTATGGGTGTTGGTGCAAGCTTGTGCTGGGCACCTGAGAGGGTTCATTGCTCTTTCTTTGGAAATAACTGCTCTGTCCATGCCATTCAGAATAAAAATCCCAAGTAGATTTATAGGACTTTGGGGCCCACATTACTCTAAAAATAAATCACAAGCAGGTTTGCTGGAACACTAAGTGAGCTGCAGTGCAGGGGTCCGGTACACAGGAGAGACCCCTCCTATGCTAGACTTCAACAAGTGGCTTGAGACTACTGCTCACACAGTATCTACAGTCCTGTTCCACTTAGGGGAAGTGCTGGAAGTTTGCTATGAATGTTAAGTGTGCAAATAGGGAGCCCAGATCCCTGCCTTCCTGATCTTAGCCACTCTGGGATATCCCCTCCCTTTTTTGAAAGGGCAATAGTATGATCTGAAGTGGCAGGAGTGGAGGAGAGGTGCTGCTCAGCCTGGCTGGTTTCACTCACTGGAGTAGATAATGGTGGTTTGATAGCCAGGGAGGACATAAAAAAAAGCAGCCCATCCATTGGACAGTGGGGGTGAGAGACCTCTGAATCTGCACCCTGGTCTATTGTACCTCCCCCGAGAGAATGCATGGGAGATCCTTGAGGGACATGGGAAAGCAGAAAAGGCTCTCAGTTAGCCACTGGCCAACTGGGGGATCCCCCCCCCCAACTTAACAAGTTGAAGGAGAGAAAGTTTATTTTGGCTCAGTTTGTGGAAGTTTTGATCTACAATTCACCAGCTCCAAGGCAGGGTTGCAGGACAGAGGGGCAGTGCAGTAACAGTTCTGTAGGGGATAAATTCCTTTTCCAGCTGGCATTGCCCACTTTTCTTTTTCTGTCATTAAGATCCCAATCTCGGCGCATCAGCCATGCCTGATCAGCTAAAAACCACATTCTCTCTCTCTCTCACGCACGCACACTCTACATTACCATATTACCAAATTTTGACCAATGAGACACAAGTAGATGCTAGTGGGTAGAGCTTTGGGGGAAGCAGTCAGAAAATAAGCTGTTTCCCAGGTAATGATGCTCAGATGAGTGGTGTGGGTGAGCTCCCCAAGCTAGAGTTACATTTTGTTATTGTTCATTGCATCCACAGGGTACCTAATCTCGGAAGCAGCTTCTAAAACAAGCTCACACCCTGAAATACGGATTTAAAATTATGATCAGGTAACAAAGAGATGAAGCCTTCAGCTCCCTGCCCTATATGGGTGACCCCTATGCAGAAGAGGAATGTCCTTCCAGCTCTGCACACAGGCCTGTACACAGTGTCACGGTGCCTGAGCCCAGGCCGCATGCACAGAAATCCCTGGAACCACTTAGCCAAATGCTTCTACATGGTCCTCCAGGTCCAAGAGTTTTACATCATGGATTTGAACAACTGCAGATCAAAACCATTCAAGGAAAAACTGTGTCTGTAGCAAACATGTGCAGACTTCGTTCCTCATTTGTCATCATTATTTCCCAAATAACATGGTGCAACACGTTACATAGCATTTACATTATATTAGGGACTGTGAGTTACTGGCAGTGATGGGCAGTATACAGGAGAGTGTGTGCAGGTTCTATGCAAATACTGTGCCTTTTATACAAGGGGCTCAAGCAGCCACAGATTCTGGTCTCCTCAGGATTCTAGAACAATCTACCCCATGTACCAAGGGCTCACTGAACCACTGTGCTTATACACTGGATTCTAAATTGATTAGGGGGTCCCTTGATTTGGAGCCTTGCAGAGTTGGGAATTCCGCTGCTTCTGCACTCTGCTGTGAAATGAATATATAGGGGCTCAGAGTAATAAAACTGGTCTCCAGACCTCCCGTCTCCACCTATTAAGATCCCACATGGCCCTCCCTCCTGGACCTACTGGTTGCAATGTGTTGCCTTGGCTTGAAGTTCTACACAAGCAACCCTCTTGCCACTGCCTCCTGAGTTCCAGGACTACAGGTTTGCTCCTTTCTGTTCAACTTCAGCCATCATCTTGATTTCAGCCTTAGAAGATCCTGGGCAGAGAATACAAACCGCCCAAGACTAGACTTCTTACCAGTTATCTAAACTGTGAAAAAATACCTTCGAATGCCTGGGAGGTCTGCTGAGATTAATGACATTTCTTAGGCAGCAGTAGAAAACTGTTATGGCATGCATGGTGTTTTATTTTTCTTTCACTTATATATGGACACAAGGAGGGTTCATATTATTCATACAATACTCTTGAGGATGACTTTTGTCTCTTACTATAGCATAAGCAGTTTCCCTGCACTACTAAATACTTAACCCATGCATGGTTGTGCACACCTGCAACCCCAGCACTCTTGGAGCCTGAGGTGGGAGGATTGCAGGGTCAAGCCCAGCCTGTGCAACTTAGTAAGACCTTGTCTCCAAATAAAAATTAAAGGGTAGGGGTTTGCTGGGGATATAGTACAAATGCTCTGGGTTCAATCTTCAGTTCTGCAAAAAAAAAAAATTGTAGAATGTAAATTCCAATAGCCACATAGTGTAAACATATCATAATTTAAACTTCCAGTCTCTGTGTCTCTCTGCCTCTGTGTCTGTGTCTGTGTCTGTGTCTCTGCCTGCCTCTTTGTTTCTGTTTCTCTCTGTGTGTCTCTTCTGTCTGTCTGTCTGTCTGACTGTCTGTCTGTCTGTCTCTCTCATTTGCTAAGTTTCCTGGGATAGCCTTAGACTCACAAGCCTCCTGCCTCAGCCTCGTGAACAGTGGGTACTGCAGTAAAGGCATGTTGCACCATGCTGAAGCCCAATCACGGTTTTAATTAGTCTTGTAGATGTCTTTATATTCCTGTTCATGATAGTTTTAAGTGATAGCTGCAAAAGTAGAACGTCTAAGTCAAAGGGTTTTGTATACTAAAACTTCATGCGTAAAGCTAAACCATCCTTCATGGGTTCAGAGTGCTCCTCGCACACACAATCACAATCCCTCCCTTTGGTTACTGATTCCAAGTATTTTCAGAAATAAAACTGTTTACCCAAGTATGGTGGTGCACACCTGTAATCTCAGCATTCTAGGAGGCTGAGGCAGGAGAATTAAATTTTCTAGCCCAGCCCGGGGAATTTAGCAACTTAGTGAGACTCCATCTCAAGGTAAAAACAGCTGGGGATGTAGCTCAGGGCAAAGGCCCTGTGTTCCACTGCCAGTACTGCAGAGAGTTGGGGGTGGGTTGGGGAGGAGAGGCGTGTGCGTGTGTGCGTGCGTGTGTGTGGCAGTAGTAGTAGTAGTAGTAGTAGTAGTAGTAGTAGTAGTAGGGTATGTAAGCCCCTACAATGCAGGAAAGTTCTCATTTTTTATTAGGAACAGAGCTTTCCTTTCCTTTTGTTTGGAATAGGACATTTATTTCACTAAGTGCTCTTCTCTCACTCCACGTGCCTGTGAACGCTTAGAGGGCAGGATGGGTGCCCTTTATTCCTTTTTATCCTTCCTGAGAATTAACTCAGCACTGAGCTCTAAGGCTGTGGTGCTGATGGAGAGGACAATGCCCACTGGTAACTTCAGGTCCTGCTTTTCCTGTCTCTGGCTCAGAGTGGCCTGACCTTTAGAACTTTGTTGGAGCTTTTAGTTTACAAGGGCAAAATAGCACAGTGCAGCCTCATCAGCACAACCGGTAGAAGTGTATTTCCCACGGTTCTGGAGGCTGGAAGTCCCAGAAGGCTGGGGATGTAGCTCAGTGTGCAGTGCCTGCCTGGCAAGCACAGGGTTCTGAGTTCGATTTCTGGTTTTTAAAAAAAACTATATCAAAGGATACCTGCCCTGGAGTTTAGATTTTACATATCCCCAAAGGCCCATGTGTTTTATAAACTCAGCCCTGTTCAGCACTGCTGGAACACAGTAGGACCTTGAAGAACTAGGGCATGGTTGGAGGTTTTTGTCGGTGGGGCCATGCCTATAAAGGGGGCCGGGGGGTGGGGCTCTGCGTCTTTCTCTCTTCCTGTTCCTGGACATGAGGCCAGCAGCTTTACCCCACCACATGTTCCCAGCTTGATGTGCTGCCCCAGGGTGGAAGCAATAGGGCCAACTGGTCATGGACTGTGAACCTTCCAGACTATGAGCCAAAATAAACCTTTCCAGTTTATAATAAGCTGATTATCTAAGGTATTTTGTCATGGTAATGGAAAGCTGACTAACCCAAAAACATATGGGATTAGAGACTGTCTGAACAATCCTGTTTTAATTTACCTCTGCATGGCCCGGTCTCCAAATACAGTTGTATCTTGAGGCATTGGGGGTTAGGATTTCAACTGATTCATTTTAGGAGGTAGGACTCAGCCCCTAACACTAAATCCAGGTGGACTCAGGGCCTCTTTATCAACATTGGCCAACAAATTTGGAGAGGTGGGTTGGTTCCGTAATTGTTTGGGAGGTGCACTGAAGGGAAATGCTCCCTTCTTTAGGAGAACTTGGATTTCATGGATTCTCACAGGAAACCCTGAGGGAGGCCACCCAGAAAGGAAACATGCCGAGCAAAGAGTCCAACAATCTGGCTTCTGGGAAGCAGCTTAGAACAGGGGGACCCCAGTATTTTAGGAAGACAGAAAGTTGGTTGGGACTCCATCCTTGTGGCATATGATACCATCCGCAGTCATGACCATCTTCCTGCATGGACTACTTTTAACAGCTAAAATTCTTTTAGCTTTTTGTTATGAAAATTTTCAAACATGCAGAAAAGGTTAAATAAAAATATAAAGAATATCTACAGAGGCTCTTCCTTAGTTCAACAATGGTTAGCAGATCTCATGTTTGCTCTTCTTGCCTTTGATTGCCACTTTTTATTTTCCACTGAAGCTGGGAAGCTTTTAAAAAATTGTAAGTACATGTTTGCAACACATGATATATGCATCATGGGAAATTGGAACACGTACATAATGCATCTCGGTTATTTTTACTTTTCTTCCCTATTCTCCTCCTCCTCCTCCTTCTACCGGTAGATCCCCTTTTCCTCTGCAAAAGGTCTGGCTCCCTGTTACCTAGTATCTTTTATTTTGAAAAGTATGGAACTTTTCACAAATTTGCATGTCATCTACACACCAGGGCCGTGCTAATCTCTGCATCATTCCAATTTTAGTATATGTGCTGTATATACTAAAATTAACATTTTTTATTAATGTTAATGAGGCAAGAGGTTAGGGTGTGACAAACTAGCTAGGAAAGTGGGTGTTACCTGTCAATCACAGAGTTCTGGGGCACATGCGCAGAACAGTTCCAAAACACTGTTTCTGGAACCAATCAGAGTGCTATCTTTAATTCTTTCTGTCCTGTTTCGTGTTGTTCCTTCCTTCTTCCTTATGAAGGTTAAAATCAGGACAGTGGATGTAGGTCGGTGGTAGGGTGTATGCTTAGCCTGTCCTCAGCGCCTCCACAGCTAAAACAAAGTCAGCTCATCAAATGTGTAACAACACCCACTGCAACCTTTCTAGAATTACAACAAACTATAGGTCATTAAGGGGAGAACAGATGACTTTACAATACTGTGTCTTCCAATTTCTGAACATAGGTCTCCATTTACTTAAATCTTTATTTTCTTGCAAGATTTTCTTGGATAGTTTTCTTCTGAGAAATTTTTTTTTTCTTCTGAGAAATCTTGTCCATTTGGGGTTAGATTTATTTCTAGATATTTAAGTTTTTACTCCATTGTAAATGGCAACCTTTGGAAGTTTTTATTCATTGTCGACATATAGAAATGTAGTTCTGCTGAGTTGTGTCCAAGGTCTTTGTTTAAACCTATGAATTCTACTAATTTACTTACAGATTCTTTTGGATTTCCTATTTGCATAGGCACAGAACTGTTACAAATTATGATCATTTTATTTTTTCATTTCCAATATTTTTAGCCTTTCCTTGTCCTTCTGTACTGGTCAGGACCTGCAGCACTGTGTTCAATAGAAGTAGTGAAAATTTGTATTATTTCCTACTTGCAGAGCTCAGAGGGAACCCTTTCAGCACATCCTCATTAAGTAAGGTATTTGCTCCAGTTTTCCACAGGTACCTGATCAGATTAGCAAAGTTCCCTTCTTCTTGAGTTTAACTGTACTTTTAAAATCACAGATGTCGAATTTTATCAAACGTAGTTGCTACATTTAGTACATCGATTACAATGATCAGGAGTTTCCTTCTATGCTCCCCGCTTTCTTCAGTGCTGGGGATGAAACTCAGGCCTTGTCCACGCTAGACAAAGGCTGTAAAATTAAGCTATACTCAACAGCCCTCGTGTGGTAAATTTCACTAATAAATTTTCTAATGTTAAACCAATCTTGGATTAGGATTTGATCATTATATACATTAGAAGATTCTGTTTGCTAAGGTTTGGGGTACGATTTTTGTATGTGTTAATGAGTGAAGACCAGCCTGTAATTTTCCTTCCTCTTAGTTTTATCCGGTTTGGCATCAAGGTTATACTGACCTGATAGGGCAGTGTTCCTTCTTGTTTTATTATTCTCTGGAGAGTTTATATGGAGTTGGCTATTTTCTTTGGAAAAATGTACAAGCACAGTCATCTCAGTTTGAAATTTCTTTTGCGCCAAAGTTTTAAAGTCTATTTTCAATTGTGTTAATACTGGTAAGATAATTACCAATTTCTTTTTTTTTTCCTTGTGGCAGTTTTGGCTTACATTTTTCTGCAATTTATCCATTTCATCTACATTTTGGCATTTTATTGTTATAGCTGTAATGTATGTACTCATCTTTTTGTTTACATGTACAAAATAGTGGTTTTTGTATGTCTCCAAAGTTGTGCACCAACTACTATTTCCAGAATGTTTTTGTTATCCCTAAAAAGAAACCCTATCTACCAGCAGTCACCCCCCAACCCCCATTCTCTCCTTTCCCCATCCCCTACCAGCTGTAGCCATACCTATGTATCCACAGTAGGCCGGGTCAGGACCCCTTAGGGACAGTAAAGTCCAAGGATGCTCAAATCCTTTGTTACGAATAGCATAGCATTTGCATATACCCTCTGCACTGTACCTTTATCACCTCGGGTCACTTCTTTCAGGTACAATGTGCATGTTATGCAGATAGGTATTTTACTATGTTGTTAAGGAATGACGCTAAGAGAAGCATCTGAATTCAAGAACGAGGGTGATTTTTGGAAAATGTTCTTCACCTATGGTGACTGAATCTATGACTGTAAAACATGTAGATGTACAGGACCAACTGTACTAATCTACTTCCTGTCTTCATGCATTTGCCTATTTTGGGCATTTCACATAAAAGGAATCATACAGCATGCAGTCTTTTGTAACTGGCTTCTTTTATTGAGCTCAGTGCACTTATGGTTCATACTTGCTTTAGTATGCAGCAATACATCAATCCTTCTTACAGTTGAATAACATCCCACTGTATGGATATGTTACATTTTATTTATTAATCACTTGAATGTTTGTATTTCCACTTTCTGGCTATTAAGCGTAGTAATCTTTTTTTTTTTTGAGAACTTATGTGGTCCAGGCTGGACTTGACCTCATTATGTAGCTCTGGCCTCCAATTTTTAATTCTCCCATCTCAGCCTCCTGAGTCCTGGGGTTACAGGTGTATGCCACCACACCTGGCCCCAAACATTCTTAGGTATGTTTTTGCGAAGGTATACTTTCAATTATCTTGGTTATTTAGATTTGAAATTGCTGGGTCATATGATAACTCTGTGTTGTAACTTTTTGAGAAACTGCCAAACTGTTTTGTCTCCATTATAGATTAAAAACTGGTGGTCAATTTAACACTAGTTGTATTAAATCAGCATAGTACTGAGCGTAGATGGCCCACCTGAGGAAAGTGGTCAGCATAAAAGGAGACATGGAGAAGAGTAGGGCATTGTGGGTTCTCCTCTAAGTGTTGTTTGGAGCCACTGGAGCCTTCTCCTGGAGGGGCTTGTCCGCTGGCTTCCCTGACATGAATTCAGGCACTATCGTCAGAGGTCAGGGGCTTGTTGCTGAGAATGGCTGCAGTTCACTTTGGGGGAGCTCTGGGCCTTACGCTGAGCATCTCTTCCTGGCTCTGGAGGGGAAGATGTGTGCTATTTAATCTCCAGGAGAAGCTTGTCATGCTGGCTTCCTGATATGAATTCGGCTGTTCTCATCATCGGAAAAGCTTAGGACCTCATTGTTGCTGAAGATGGCTGTGGTACTTTTGGGGGGAGCCCAGGTCCTTATTTTGAGATTTGTTTCTTGGCTCCAAGGTAGAACCCTCAACCCACTGGCACAGATCTTTTAGACTTTCTAGCTTCCACTGCTGACCTTTGGGCCTTCTCAGCACAGACCATGGGATAGACTTGCACGAGTCATTGTCAGGGGCTTTAGAGCTTCAGCTGAATTCATGCAGGACATTGCTGTGGGATCCAAGCCCTCGGCTGGATTTTCAAGGTGTTTAGTGTTGTGGACAGATTTCCTGTATTGTCTTGTATTTAACTCTGGGTGACCATCATAAAACAATATAAATTCTGTGTCCTGTATGTAACTGTTCTTCCTGCAACCCCTGAATAGAACAGTCTCCTAGCAATAATATGAGGGTTCCAGTTTCTCCACCATTTTTGGAGCAGGTTTTCGAGATGTTGCCCAGGTTGGTCTCAAACTCCTGAGCTCAAGCATCCCTCCCATCTCCGCCTGCTGAAGGCGGAAGGAACGTGCCATCATGCCTACCTTTTGTCCACTTTTGTTAACATTTTTGTCAGCCTTTTTAATTCTAGTTGTTCTAGTGGCCATAAATAGCTTGTTGCGGTTTTAATTTTAATTTCTTTAACAACTAATAATGTTGATCATTTTTCATGTTTTTTGGCCACTTATGTGTCTTTTTAGAGAAATGTCTATTAAAATCTTTTGCCCACTTTAAAACTGAGTTCTTTCTATTGTTGATTTGTGAGTTTTTATGTATTCTGAATACAACCACTTAACAGATACATGACTTACAAATATTTCTTCCCATAATATTAATTGCTTTTTTTCCTTACTTTTCTGATGATGTCTTTTGAAGCACAAAAGTCTTTAATTTTGAAGTCCAGCTTGTCCATTTTTTTGGCTTATTTTTGGTGTCATATTTGCTAATACAAGGCCATGGAGACTTATTCCTCCATAGTTTTATAGTTGTAGTTCTTACATTTAGGTCTTTGGGCTATTTTGTTATTTTTGCATATGGTATGACAATATAGAGGTCCATTTATTTACTTCCAATTATTCGTGTTTTGGACACATGATGTCTATGTAGTCTAGGCTGACCCTGAACTTGTGGGTTCAAGTGATTGTCCTGCCTGAGCCCCCAAATTGCTAGGACATCACCCAGCATTTTCTACTTTCTTTGCAATTATTTGACTCTCCTCTCCCTCCTCGTCCTCTTCCCAACCTATCTTTGTTTTGCAGTATTTGGGATTAACCTGCAGGCCTTTGCACTGAACTATAACTACACCCTCTACCTCTTTTACTTTCTATTTTGAGACAGTGTCTTGCTAAGTTGCACAGGCTGGGTGCGAACTGCTGATTCTCCTATCTCAGGTCCCAGAGTGCTGAGATTACATGTGTAACCCTCTCCTCATTCACTTAAATACGGTTTACCTTTAAACAGCCTGCGTGCTATGACTTTTTCTTAAATATAATACCACCACTGCAGATAAAACACTACCAAAAGAAACGAAGAGCTCAGGGTGACATCTGTCCCACTTAAGTCCTGTTGTGTGGATGCAAGCAGCAGTCCATTAACATGATGGGATAGGTCCACACTAATTGCAAATTTTTCACTGTAAAAACAAGATTAATGTTTTTCCAAGATGACCATTAAGCATTCCTAGGTTATAGATGTGATCCCCAATTCAATCTGGGCTACCACAAAAACAAAGCACAGGGATTTTTTCCTTCGTATCTTGAAATAGTCATCAACTTTCTCTTTTTATGTTATCTAACATATGTACTAAGGCTTAAACTTTCTTCTAAGAATGGCTTTAGCCGAGACGCTATCTTACCCCCCCACCCCAAAAAACAACAAAACAATTTATCTGGGTGTGGTGGTGCACACCTGTAATCCCAGCACTCAGGAGGCTGAGTCAGGAGGATTGCCATGAGTTTGAGGCCAGCCTAGTTTACAAGGTGAGTTCAAACTGAGCTTGGATTAGGTAGTGAGGCTGTCTCAAAACTAGAAAAAATTTTTAAAAAAGGCTTTAACTTCATTCTTCAAATTTCAACACATGGTGTTCTATCTGGAAGTCTACTTTAACCATATGGAGATTTTATTGTTATTTTCGTGTGTTCTTCTCCATTGTTTCAGTTTTTTGAACTATACTGAGACTTTGTTACCCACTATGTACTCAACTTTTATAAATTTTTCACATGTGCATGAAAAGGATGTGGATTAGTTATTGGATGCAGTTTAATGTTATTATCTTCGATTTTATTAAATTGCATTGTTCAAATTTTCTATATTCTAACTTGGCATGGAGAAAGACAACTGTCAATATCAGTGAATGAGAGAGCTATGTGAAAATCTCTCACATGATTGAGATTTTATGTATTTTCTCTTTTAGTTCTGTTAGTTTTCTTCTCTACTCTGAAGCTGATGTTTAAGGCACACCACCTTTAGAATGTATCATTCTGATTAACTAAACCTTACAGAAATATCTGATTTAGATCTAATGCCGCACATTGCCTAAGTCTGCTTTCTTCATGTTCCTGCAGCTGCACCGGCTCTCTGTGGTTGGTGCTTACATGGTACATGTTTTTCCAACTTGCCTAACTAAATGCTATGTTTAAATGTGACGCTTGGACACCATATACTTTGTGCTTTGTAAAAAATCAGTCTGGAGTGGAGGATGTAGCTAAGGGGTAGAGCTTGTGGGAAGTGATGGTTTCTGTCCCCACAACCACAAACACAAAAAAACCCCAAGTCTAAAAATTGTTCTCATTTCTAATACATTAAATACGAATGGACAGTGTACACTAATGTATTTGGTCAGGTGCTGCTTAAATGTATGTGCCTTCTATTTGTCCTACCTGCTTAATTTTCTTCTCTATCCTTTTTGCCACGTTTTGGATTATTACATATTATTCAGTGCCCTCTTTGTCTGGAGGGTAGGTTCTACTTCAATTTTACTTTTAAGGTTTTCCTATCATTTCACAATGCACTTAGACGTTTCAAACTTAATGTTTCTATTTTCTTCCTTAGAATGTGGTACTCTCATTTTAATTTTACCATTGTTGTTATGAATTTTAATTCCATGTTTTAAACATCACAAGACATTATCATCACCATTGTTTTACAGTCACTGTCAGATTTACCATTACAATTTCTACTTCAATTGCTCTTCATTCCTTCGTACAATGGTGGAATACTTGAGATCTGCTTTTGTTTCTGTTTTTGCCGCCAGACCCCTTTGATGTTTTTGAATGCAGGTGCGCTATTATGGTTTGTGTTAGATGTCCTCCAAAGCCTCGGGCAGTCTTAGGTGGGGCTTTTTCAGGGCAGAAAGAAGCGTTAAGGTCACTTGTTTGTTGCTTTTGCTATGTTCTGCCCACCATGAACCCCAATGAGCAGCACCCCAGCCCCTGGGGACTTTTTACAGAGGGCCTGGCGGTGGACGTTGGGTACTGGAGGGCCAGCAGGCCAGGGTTGAGCACGGCCCAGCCAGGAACAGCCGAGTAAAATTCCTTGACTTCTAGTAGCTGCTGCTTGGTGACCATGACACTGGGGACCAGGTCGGAACTGCATGTGAGTTGCCCCAGAAGAACCAGATGTCACCACCATCTGGTCCTCAGCAAAAGCTTCCAGGCTCTTGAGGTCCCCTTCTAGGGAGAGCACACAGTGCTGCAGGAGGAGCCCAGCATCCTGGCAGTTGCCCTGCAGCAGAAAGAACTCCAAAGGCACAAGAAGGGTGCCAAGATGCCAGGCACCCGGAACCCTGCAGGCTCAGATCTGCACCTCTGCACCCCATCTTTCCAAAAGCAGCTTTCCTGGCCTTCCGGAGAATGTTGGAGGGCCCGCCGCAACGCATGCTGATTTGGACATCACAGCTGCTTTTCGTTTTGGCGTTTATATGGAGTTCAGTCATCTAAGTACTATAATCCTCTTTCTAGTTTTCCTCACAATCCAAAAGATTATATTTGTAATCCCATTGAGACATTATTAGAATCCCAGCAAGTTAATTCCAATCTACCACCACCAATGTAACCCACAGTGAGAATAAAGACACCAAGACACAGTCCAAATTAAGGGCAGCTAAGGGGTCCTAAATCCAATCCCCATGAGGACACACGGACAAGGGCCTTGATCCTAGGCCTCTCCCAGCATTTATTATCTTGGGGGGGGGCTCAGGGATGAGTGACAGGGAGGATGGCGGGAATTACATAACTTGAGCTGGCTGGCCAGGTGCAAGAATGGCATCTCTGTACACTGCAAAGATAAAGATATGCAGAAAGATCAATTTACATAATCTAATGAAGGTAGCAATAGAATTGTTTTGGGAGGCTGTGCTTTGGTCTCTGATATGCAAACTCTTGCCCCAAGTCATAGCCTCTTTGAGGCTCTACCCAGTTGACATTCCTGGACTATTGGCTCTAACATCTCCTGTGTTCATATCCTGTACAGAGAACACTATGCGAGGAAACACGACTGTCTGTTGGCCTTAGAGATTAGATACCAGCACTTCACTAGCCTTATTTGCAATGCTTAGAGCCCATTGGAGAAAGAAATACTCTAGCCAGCTTTTTACATATCAGTATAAGGAAATGAGTCTCCAAATAATCAAAGTCACAGTAATTGTTTTGCATTCAAAGGGAGTCACTGGAGTTGTCTCCCGCAATTTTAAAAAAATTTTTCAGATTTTTAAAAATAAAATAGCACAGATCTGGTCATTTATAAAGGGCAGAGGTTTATTTCTCACAATGCTGGAGCATGGGCAGTCTGAGGACGCAGCCCCTGAGCCTGGCCAGGGCCTGTTTCTGTGTGTAGCACAGTGCAAGGCTTCACATGGCAAGGGATGTGCTGTACCGAGGCACGGGACTCCTGTGACTCCATCCTTTCATCAAGAGGCAACTGCAGCCATGGTAATGGCATGAATCCCCCCATGAGGGCAATGATCCGAGACCTAATTAGTCCTTGGGTCTCTCCTCCCAATACCTCCACGATGCCCCTGCATTTGTATTGCGCGCTGGGCGTCCAGCCCATAGACAGCGCCTGAATGGACCTGCATCTGACCCCCAGCACTGCAAAGGAAATAAACAAACACGTCTCCCATGAGGCTTGGCAGGGACATCCACATCGCAGCAAGCCTGTGGGCTGTGGGAAGCTGCAGGGGAAAAGGGTCCAGGTCCTCCGTGGCCGCTTCTTCCCACAGGCCTGTGGGACCCTGGACAGTCTTACATGGGGGTGGCAGGCCTCCAACGGGTCTGATGTATAGATTACACGTGTAATTTTGGGCCTCAAGTTCTGTCTGGGGGTTTTGATGACTTTGAGAATCCAAAGAATATGAGCTTCATCCAAATGCCCACCTTATAACTTAGTATTCAGTTTTAAAACAATGAAGTATTTGGCAGTACAGAAGGGAACGCACGTGTTCATTACAGGTTATATTGAAACATGGGCCCACCACACAAATTCTGAAGCAGAGAATCACCAACACCCCTGAGCTGAGCCGTCTCTCCTCCTTACCCGGGCCCTGCCTCCTCCACACATGGGAGCCACCCTCGTTCCCAGGCCAGCAAGGGTCACTGAGGTCCTGCGTGAGCGTTCACCACAACCAGGCAGGGCCTGGCTGAACCTGCTAACTTGAGTCAGAGGCAGGGGAGGTGAAACAGAGGTTCAGAGAAGGGATAAAGACCCAAGTCCAGGGCTGGACTTCTTCAATAAGAATCGTAGCTTTGCTTTTGTTAGCTCTCACCCTGAGCAACTTGCCCAACCTTGCCGTGTGTCCCTTTCCTTCCTCTAAGAGGGGAATAACCAGGGAACTTACCTCAGAGGCTGCTGTCCATATAGCTCAGAGCTCAGCACATGGCGAGCACCCAGTAGGAACGGCTATGGTCACTACTGTCCTCAAATGTGAGGCCATGTCCAGTGAGGACGGCAGGAGACCAGAGCAGTGTGGAATGGGCGCTGGTGTGGGACACACTCCACTGTGGAGGTGGCAATATCCTTTCTGTTATATCTTGCGTCCCTGGCACTGTCCCTTCTTGGGCACTGGCTGGTCACCCAGGAAGCCAGGGGCATCCCAGAACCCCTGGGAACTTCGAGAACACAGCACCTCTAGGAGGGTCCAGTAAGTTGGCCTCCAGCCTCCTCCTGCAGCAGCTCCGCCAGGTGGAGGCCTGGTGTGGAAGCATCTTAATGTCTCCTAAATATATAACCTGGGGTTAGATGCCATTCACATGACCTTTGTCTGTTCTTGCCTGGAGCCACTGAAGTATGAGTTAATAAATACTGGAGGAAGCGGACGGGCCAGCCTATGTGGTGGCCACTCCACTTCCAGTCTGGGAGCCGAGTTAGCTGCACACCCCAGTCAGCGGCAGAAACGCTGGGGACCTGAGGCCTAGCACCGTTTATAGCAGCAGCCTGTGCATGGGGCAGAGCACACCACCTGCCCTTGGGAAGCACAGTGCTCGCCGCAGCTCTCAGTGTGCACACCAGCTTGCTAGGGACGCGCTCTCAGGCCACCTCAGCCCAGCGCATCAACTGCGGGGCAGGGGAGGCCCTGTGCTCCGGGGAGAGGGCAAGGCCCTGTGAGGCGGGGAAAAGAGCAGCTGGAGTGACAGGCCTGGGTCTGGCCCCAACACCTTTTGCTACTGTGACCTGGGACAGTCCTGTGCCTGTTTCTTATCCGGAGGTTGAATAATCAATCCCCTTATGTGCCCCTCACAGCAGGTGTACAAATCAGATGGGGGAGGGGGTCTTTGACAGCGTCAATGCTGCCTGAAGGACGTATGAGTGCTGTCTATCACACCCCCATTACCAATCTAATTCCAAAAGCAGGGGTCTTCATTCCAGATGCGTTTCCCAGAGACAAGACCACTGGTGGCCTCTGTAGCCCACCCTGGCCATGACCCGTAGCTGTCTTAAATTAGGGAAATGCTTCCTGGCAGCCCTTGTGGGGTAGAGAACCAAATTTAGAAAACTGAACTGCTGGCCCAGCCTGTCGCACAGGGGTTTTCCATTTGCTAATGAGTAATGAAGTTGGCGGTGGACAGGTACGCAAGGAGGGGTGGGGATGACCTCACCCCTCTGTATCCGAGCCTGGGGAAGGAGACAGCACAAGTGGCCATCAGGAGTGTCCACTGCTGCCAGCTGCTTCACTCTGTCCTGTCACTCCGTCTACCCTGTTAGCCTTACCCAGTTCATCGGTGAAGCCAGTTAGCCCAAAGGGGTGACAGGCATGGCTGGGACCCCACCCAATTATGTGTGACACTGGTGCAGAGGTGACACTTCACCTCAGGTGTAAAGGCAGGCTCACAGAACAGGGTACAGACCGGGGACAGGGGGACCTGAGATGGAATGTGGAACATGATGGGAAACTCAAAAATCATCTTTAATGAAAAGGGAAGCTTCCCAAGTGGGGCTCCATCCACACAATGGAGTGCTATTTGGCCTCAAGGAAGAAGGGAATTCTGCATGCTACAGTGTAGACCAACCTTCAGGGCACCATGCTGAGTACAATAAACTGGTTACAGGAAGGACAAATACTTTCCACTTCGAGGGGTCCCCAGAAGAGTGAGATCCGGAGACAGAGAATGGAACACTGTCTGATGGCCATGGCTTTACTAGGTTCGATGTTCCTGAGACGACTCCAGAGCACAGAGGTGATGGCGCCGTGACAGCATGTAGGCACTGACCACCTGCGCACGGTGTGAAATGCACATCAAAAGGATGAAGAAGGCAATGCTTGCATTATGTTTATTATACATTAAGTTTAAAAACTAGAAAGAAAACCTTGAAAAATTCAAAGCAGCAGACTTAAGCCCCCAGTGCTGTGCACATTTCTTTGCGAGCCCTCTCCTTGGTGCCCAGTGCCCCACCACGACCTGCCGTGGGTCCCACAGGCAGCAGAGAAGGGGCAGGGAGAGCCCAGCCTGCCTGCTCCTAATGGCCCTTGGTGTAGTCTTGAGAAGCCCAGAGACTGCACCAAGGGGAAGCCTTCTGCTTCTGAACATTCCTTTCCATTGTGAGAGCAAAGGGGGCTTCCGAATGAGGCCTTGTGCACGCAGCCCCTGGGAGTGTGGCTGGGGCTCCCCACACACCATAGAAGCTGACTCCCAGCAGACCCCAGTCAGGACCCTGGCCCCTTCCTGTCACGCAGAGAAGAGACAAGCTACCCAGAGGGAACAGTGAGATACAGACAATGTCAGTGCAGGAAACTGAATTAAGTTTCATTTATTCTAGGGCGAACTCAAAAGGGGTTTTTTTTTGTTTTGTTTTCTTTTTTAGCAAATCCTAGCACATTATTAACAAAAAAATCTGTACATTTGCCATGATACACTTGAAAGTGAAACAAGATATAAATACAGATATGGATGTAACATGAAAAAAGCCCAAAAAAACCCCAATAAACAAAACAAAAAACCACCCAACCTGGGTGGGGGTGGGGACCATGCCTGTGAACACAGTGCCAACAAAACTATTTTGGTGGCTGATGTTTTTCAGAGCATTTCTTTTTTCGTTTCCAAATGTTGTTAGCAGTCCTG
Source organism: Dolichotis patagonum (assembly GCA_004027295.1). NCBI lineage: Eukaryota > Metazoa > Chordata > Mammalia > Rodentia > Caviidae > Dolichotis > Dolichotis patagonum. The sequence goes on along the minus strand of PVJX010001610.1, from coordinate 123,979 downwards.
ATGGGTTCTACAGAGTTCTTGCATGCCGTCCTTCGAAGTGTGGTATGATGTGTGACGTAAATGGCAGGAGGGAAAGAAAAGTGTATGAGACGACACTTGCATTACCTGCACGGGCGTGGTGAGCTGCGGTGAGCGCGGAGAAGGCAGGCTGTGGCTGTGCGGCACGCGCGGCGCATGGAGCCAGCACGTGTGAGGACAGCTCCCGGGGCAGCGGCAGCTCAGGGAGGAGGGAAGCTGGAGCAGCCAGGCCCTCACCATGGGGCAGGGACGTTGAGGCTCTGGAAAGTCGGGTAGAAGGGAAGGCAAACGCAGTCCTGGTGCTCTGCTTGCGGCGTCTCCTGGACGGAGCCCTACGGGAGGCGGTGGAGCACCGTGGGGCAGCGGCAGCTGTCGTCCCGAGGGTGGAGGGTGCAGCCGCCCTGCAGTGAGGTGGTGGCGGCATGCAAGTCTACTCGAGGCAGCCGGCAGCAGTTTGCAGATTGAGGCCAAGAGACCTGTGATGGGATTGCATCTCTCTCTAGTCAGGAGGTTGAGGAGGGGCGAGTGACATTCACAGCTAGCCCTTTGTGAGCACTGAGAGGACATCACGATGACTGAGAGCCTTCCAGCTGTACTGGGGACTGTGTGACCTTCTGGGAGCCAGAGTCCCAGAGAGGGTCCTTCTAACTGCATCAGGCATAGCAGAATTCATAACTATGCTGCCTGCGAGGCACGTTCCTACCACACAGGAGACTGTAAGACTCTAGGACTCTTGTGTGAAGAGGAAATCCCATTAATATATAAACAAACAAAAACAAACAGTATTTATCACTGAAAATAAGGCCAGGTCCTGCTATGTTTTGAGCCTAAGTGAGTCCATAACAATTTTCAGCCACTTAAAATGCACTCCTCAATTTCCCTAAACAGCAGCCATGGAGCACTTTATACGTGTAACATAATCCACCCCACTCCTGAATGTAGAGGCCTTCATTTTTATTGCTTATTTCCCAATAATAGTAACTGCCTTTCACAAGTCCCCACCCAATCTGAAAGGACAGAAGGGGTGGTGCAATCAGGCTGAGAACGACCTGAGCAGCGCCCCAGGTCCTGCCTTCAGTCCTAGCGGCTTCTGCCGATACTGTATCTTGTTAAAATTAATGTCAAAAGCAGCTTTTTCCTTATGGAAGGATTGGTTCAATTAGAGGATCTAAAATAGAATAGCAACAGAAGAAGTCTCCATGATTGCACTGAGAATTGCCATTTGGCATAGGAATTTTACTCAAAACAATGTAACCAGACTCCAGGTCTACAGTGACTTTCTTTGAAGCAATCAGCCCCACAAGAGGTTGACACATACAAGGGTCCCAGTGGCTTCCCAGTGAAGGCAACAGACTCCGAAAGTGCACTGCAAGTCCTGTGCTCTGCAATCTGCCACTTGTCATGATCACTTTTTCCTTAAGCATACAGAATTAAAAATAATGGTTCCAGGGCTGGGGTGCAGCTCAGTGGTAAAGAACTGGCCTATTATTTGGGAGGCCATGGGTTCAATTTTTACCACCAAAGATTTTGCTTTCTTTGCTCTTAATCCCAAAAGAAAATGGGGAAGCCAAAAGTGCAATGGCAAAACTGCTATTTGCCAGATTAACTGAGCACATTTAAGAAATGAACAGCTCAGGCAAAGCTCGAGGGATGAGACAAGATGGTGAGGTGTTGAACCACCAACCTGGAATCTTGGGACAATCCCCATCATGACAGTGTCTCCCTAAGATCTCAGCAGGCAAGCGGACAGGAAACATCTCTCACACCTCTGTGCTCCACAAAAGGCTTTTTGAGGCATCCCTAACTTGCGGTGACTTCATCTGACCCTTGGGGTGGGGAGCCGTCTGTGCATCCGTTCCAAGGAGCTGGGAGACTAAGGCAGTCCCGCTGTGGCAAGAGCCAGGGCTGGGGCCGTGTCTAACGGGCAGGCAGCATGGCGGGCTAGCTTCAGGCTCTCCTTTTCTTGCCAGGATTTGAGCTCCATGCTTATTAGGTCTCAAAACACAATCTAAGGACACATGACCTTTCTCAGTGTTGGCTTGGAAATGGGTGGGCTTTGCCCCACATGGGCCATACTCCTAAGAATGTAAACTAAGAATGAAGGACACAAAATCTGTTATTAACTGAAACAAAGCACTACCATCTACTGCTAAAGGGCTATGGGTTTGGGGGACTCGCCCCCGCCCCCACATGGTTTGTGATGTCAGAGGTGGTATGAGACATGTAATATGGCTCTGTTTGTTTCTCATTCCTTTTGTTTCTATGAAGACTGTGATACAGGCCTTGCTTCCATTACATTCAATACCAGTAAGATTCTACACAAAAGCTGGAAGGGACCAAAATACTGATTGTAATAAATATGTGTGGGCCTCCTCGTACTGACAGGGCAGCTGATGGGGGGTCTCCAGGGCACCACCGATCGCAAGTGGTCTGCAGAAACAGGTGTTGCCACTAGCTGTGCGTGGACACGTCGGAGGAGGAGCTGCTGTTGCTGTTGGTGGTCTGGGCCCGCTTGATGTACAAGTTTAGGAGCTTCATCTGCAGGAAAGACACAAAGGAGTCAGCAGGAGGAAAGCAATCACAGGAGACACAGGAAAACTGTGACAGAAAACTGCCTGCCCCCTTATTCCCCTCATGCCACAAACATGAGGGCCACAAGTGGAGGAGGTTTGCAGGGTCTAAAAGACAGAAAAAGTTGGTTGTTACAAAAGAACAGTAAGCATGCCAACACCATACCATGGTGGTGGGCCACAGGAGTGCTGGAGAAAGTGCCCAAGCACTGGCCTGAGGGCTCCAAGGGAGCTGGGCAAGTGGCAAGGGGGCACGAGGCGCTGGGCCAAGACTGCTGAGCCCTGGACTGTGCTGATGCCCCTCCTTCTCCCAGAACCCTTCTGCCTCCAGAAATGCTGATGCCGCAGTTCCTGAGACCTACCTTGCAAAGACCCTCCTGACGAGAATCCAGATAGGAATAACCCTTCCACTGAACTACAGCCCTTACCCCAGCCCTACCTTTCCTTGCCTGCTGGAACTGTAAACATGGACCAGAGTGGGCAGTGCTATGATGATGAGAGCCATCATTCGCACAAGGACTTTACACCCAAGGCTCAGCAGTCCGCACAGTTCGAGATCCGATTCCACCATTAACTAGTTGTTTGACTTCTGGTAAATTACTCTCTGAGCCCCAGCTTCACAACCTGCAAGTATCAAGAGCGCGGAGGCCATTGCTAAAGTGACCCCTGTGATCCCCTCTCGGCATTCCCTGTGTACTCTTCTAACTCCAGCCCAACAGCTCCCCACGGAACACAAACCACTGGCTCATCCCGCAAACCCAGCCCAGCCATTCTCTACAGCTCCGGTGGCCAGCAAGCCTGCCTTCGCGGGCCTGGCTGTTGCGTACGTTTCCTCGTGTGCCAAGCCTGTTCCCTAGCTGCACTTCCCAATTCATGACAGGACAAGGCTTTTGTTCTTCCCACCCAGTATAGTGTGGTATGGACAGCAGGTTCCTAACACATATTTGCTGAATCAACGAAGGAAAAAATGATCTACAAGACAAGATAGTTATATTTCTACAAAAGGCTGGGTGTAAATCAGTTGTTAAACATTCTTTATTGTCCTTACTTTCAACCACTAATTTATCTCTCCAGTCAATACAAACTTATCTCTTCAGTCAATACTAATTTCTCTCTCCGACCAAGAATATAATTACAACTAGGCATGGTGGCACATGCCCATCATCCCAGCTACTCAGTCTATATGCAAACTAACAGAGCAAGGATCAGAACAAATACTTTAAATCAAGAAAGACTACGAGAGACAAAGAAAGATAGCATATATTAAGCAAGGGTGTCACATGGCAAGAACCTAATAATTCTATGCAGTTATATGTCCAATAACAGATCTTCTATGTAAATCAGAATTCAACAGAAGCCAAGGGTCCAATGCTCCAGAGTAACAGCTGCAGTCTTGGACACCCCATTCTCAACAGTGGGAGGGGCAGTGGACAGCAGGCAGGGGAGGAACTGTGGAGCTCAGTGACACCAGAACACGGCTCACAGGCTCGCCCACAGCACGCCACCCGCAGCAGCCAAAGTGTCCTTCTCCAGCGACATGTGGCTTTCTCCACCACATGCCACAAAGCCAGCCCGAGAGCATTAAAAAGGGAGGCGTCGCACGAAGTGTCTCCTCCAACTATGGCAGGATAAAGTCAGAAACAGATAAAACAAAAACTGCAGAATTTACAAATCTGTACAGATTAAATAACACATTTTTAAATAAAAGCCAGTGCATCCAAAAGAACCACAAAGTTAGACAATATCTTGAGACAAATGACAATGAAAGTACATTTAAAAACTTTTGTTTGACAGCGATAAATGTTTGCATGAATAAAAAAGACAAAATCTTCTATCAACAGCCTAACTTTACATGTTAGGGAATTAGAAAAGAACAACCAAAGCCACATATTTAGAAAATAATACAGGTAGAGCAGACATAAAGGAAAAAAAATATAGGAAAAAAAAAAAAAAAGAAACAAAAAATGGGTTCCTCACAAGCTCAACAAAACTGACAAGTCTTTAACCTGCTGGACCAAGAAGAAAAGGACAGACTCAACTTCCAAGTCATTTATCCACGCCTGCCTCACGGCTTCTTCCACCCTTCCTGCCTGGGCCTCCCCAGCTGTATGCTCCCTAACTGTATCACAGGAGTGGCTCCCTTTGCAAAGACACAGACGGGCCCGGTCACTGTCTGGTTCCTTCTCTCCCAAGAAGCAGGGTCAGGGGTTTCTGTCTCCTTGCTTCTCACTGGCTTAGTTCCACACAGCAAGCTGTATCCACATCTCTGCCGGTGATGTTTAAACTTAGCAGACACATGGGACTTCCTCACAGACGGTCCTTCTCTGCCAGGAGTGAGTTCCTCTCTGCCAGCCCAGGTCCACCAGCCTGGCCAGCCTCCTCTATGGAGTCAAGGCCTTCTCCACACAGCATCAGGGTTTCTATCTGCTCCCCAGTGGGTCTGGAACACTAGATCTGAGTTGCCTTTCATAGAAATTTTTAGATCAAAGAGTACTCTATCCACATCTATCTTCAATAAGCCCATAGCCTTTTGGTCCGTTTTCTTCCTTTGATTCTAGAACACAAAGGAACATGAGAGGGTCCTGGAGTCTGACCTCTGTTGTGTCCTTGGGCAGGCTAAAGGAGGTGACCACCCTTAACCCACAGGAGCATCAGGAACACAACAAATGCCAGGCTCATACTACAGCGCTTGGGGTGCAGTATGGACAGGACAGGTTGTGAGCCACTGTCACCACTGCTGATGCTTACCAGGGACACAGCTCTGATTCAGCAATTTGTTAAGCACTTAGGTAAATTTCCTTAGGGTTTATGCAGGAAAACAAGATGGTTTCTAAACAATATTGACTTTCTTTTGTGAATGAACTAGAAGCCAAGTTTTCTTTTCAAAAATAAGAGGTAAAGTAGACTGTAATGTTAAGAGTCAGCTTAAATTAAAATGATTTTACTGCCTAGCTGGTCATTTTCTTTGTAGAAAAATGCCTTTTCAGAAATAAAGCCTGGCTGAAACACACCTGAAGAGAAAAATGCCTGTCTGGAGCCAGGGCTGCTGCCAAGCAGGTTCACGACCAGCTGGCAGGGCTGGGTGTGGGCATCGCGCTGTAACTCTATACGTACCTTGCTCCCCGTGAGCTGTGCAAGGTGAGGTTTCAGATCTTCTCCGATTACGGAATAAATTGCCACTAAGCAAAACACGCTGGCCTTACGCACACTGCTTTCAGTGTTGTCATAACCCTAGAGAGCCAGAGGGGAGCACAAAAGGAAATCAGATCAAAGTCTTGCCTTACAGTGTTTTAGCAACACTTCCACAGATGCCCTCGCAGTTCAACCTTGAGCTTGTCAGTAAAAACCAGGATATATCTCAGACCGGCAACTGAACTCAGAGAACTTTCACCCCAAGGGGTCAACACTGACTAGTGCCAAGACTGGCCTGCTTCCCAGGGGTGCAGAGGCAGGTGGCAGGCTAGTGCCAGGCGGACCTGCCTTTATATGGCATTGCTACGTGACCTGATGCTACTCAAAGACATCCTGAGAGAGACAGAATGAGGAAGGGAAATTGGGTGGTAGGGGGTGCAAGCTGCTTCTTTTACGTTTTACATGTTGGTAAAGCAAATTTCACATGTGAAAATGCCTTTAAAGAAATGAGAATAATAACACTCTTGTGGGCAGAAACTCTCTCCTCCAATGACTGCTGGGACCCTCCAAATCCTCTGCCACCAAGTCTTAATCTACCTGTCAGCCTCACCTCCACCTCACATCCAAATGGGGCCATTTGCCATGCTCTTAACAGCCCGGTGACTTTCCCACTTTCAAGCCTCTTTCTCTGTCTGGACCAGTCAGTGGTCAGTCCCCAACCAAGTGCTCAGCATACAGCGGCATTTTTTTAAAAGTGGGAAGCAGATTCCTTGACCTTTCCCCAGTAAAACACCTCTCTTGCCAAACATGGTGGTGCATACCTACAATCCCAGCACTCAGGAGGCTGAGGCAAGAGGATGGCAAATTCAAGGCCAGTCTGAGTAAGACCCTCTCTCAGAAAACCAAACCAAACCAAACCAAACCAAACCAAACCAAAAAACCCCTTTTCTGTTTCTTACCCCAACCTGGAAGCTACCTCTCTACAAGATGCAGCCAACATATGGAACTGTCCTCTGTAGCTGCCATGTGGCTCCACCAAGACCCACGGCAGGCTGGAAAGCCCTCATGGTGGGGCCACCCACCGTGGTGGAACACAGCTCTGGTCTGCCAGAGTCTGTCAGCTCACTGCCTCATGCAGAAGAGTTTCAGGAGGGCCTTGTCTATTTCACCACGCTATGGATCATGATGCCCAGGGCTATGGCCATGAGAAATATGCGATAATATTTGTTGAAGAATGGACAAAAAGAAATAACCAAAACATGTTAACAGTAAACAGAGATTCCAGTCAGCCATAGTTCTGGGATGCCAGCAGGAATGGGAGGGGGAGAAAAGGCAGGTTCTGAGAGTGGATCACTGCCTGTGGAGGGGGATCACTCCTCACACTTTTGCACCAGAAAAGGTCAGCAAAGCCCCACAGGACCTGAAGCGGGGCAGCCCTTGGGGAAGGACACCTACCTGAAGCAAGCCAGGGATGATGTCGGCGAGGAGCTGCAGCAAGGAGTCCTTGGCGATCCTCTCCACAACTTTGGTCTGCATCTTGATGGCGGCGAGGTTGATGGGGTAGTCTGCTGTCTGGATGATGGGGCAGAGCACTTTGATGCATTGCTCCGGGTGGATGGAACTGGCTAGTGTGGATGCAGCCTCCTCAGCAGCTCTCACCACCTGAAACACCCAGTTCCCCAGAGTGAGCAAGACCAAACTCTGCTGCCTCATTCACGTGATGTCAGCTGGCAGCCATCACCTCCTCCAGCCAGCACAGAGGAAAGGCAAGGCAAGTGGTTTGGGGTGCATTTTGGAGGACAGAGTGGGCCTGGGGGATGTGGCAAAAGGTTGTCTGCGTGGGCTTCCAAGGACAGCCCTGGCAGCAGCCACCTGGGACCTTGTCAGCAACGCAGCTTCTCAGTGCACCCCAGACCTGCAGGCTCAGGGGGACCCTGACCAGAGGTGGGATCCAGCGAGCTGTGCTAGGAAGTCCTTGGAATGAGTCTTCACACTAACACTGGGGAATCTCTGCCCCAGAAGACTGGCACCTGGAAATAGAAATGCTTCTAAAGGCATGTGGGACACCCATCCTGGAAGCACTGGAGAGAAGCCTGGGCGAGTCAGAATGTCTCTGACTCCTCCTGATGATTTCTCATAGGGCCACACTACAAAGCAGCTGGGAGAAGCTTCTGAAAGCCTCGTCCTGTGGAAAGCTTTTCTAGGAATTTGTGCCATAACGGCTCCTCACCATGTACAAAATGACTGCCTCACAGCCAAAGGTCCTTCAGAGAGCCAGAGAAGACCCTCTTGTCATAATGAAGGCAGCCAAGCACAAACACAGTGAAGAAAGGAGAGTGGGCAGAGGTGTGCTAGAAATTTGAACTTAGGGAGGTGGATGAGGATCTCAGAGCCCTGTTTCCTCCTCTGTAAAACGGGGCATCTTATAGAGACAGATGCTGAGGAGTAATCAAGACAGCAGAGGCTCGGTGAAAGCTACTTATTGCTACTAACAGCACAGGAGCACATATACTATATGTAAGTAAAGATACTAGCCTATCTGCAGGTCTGCATTTTCTCACAAACCACAATGAAAATCTAATGCGTTCCCCCAGGGCCAGGCCTGCACTGGACAGGCAGTCCACCCAGATTCTGTGTTGCACTGTGTTCTGCTGCATGGAATAGCTCCATGTTTACACAGCACTGAGATAGAGGCAATGCTGAAGCCAACCTGAGGCTTTGGTCATCCCAGCCCTGCAATGCAAACAAAGATGGAGCGTGAAACTAGTATGGGAACCAGCTGGAAACCTGCTTCTATTCTGGGCCAGAATGGGGTAAAGCTGTTTGTGCATATGCACCAGGAGGGCTCCTGAGGGCCCCCTGTGCCAGCATCCAGGGTACTAGATTAGCTCATAGCCATGGCCCTAGGCTCTATCCTCTGTCACAGTCTCTAAAACGCCAACCTGAAGCATGGGCCCTTGGTCGGCAGAGGCCTGGCTCCTTCCTTGCCCTGCCCATGCTTTGCCTCCCTAATGTTTTCTCCCATCTGCACTATGCCAAGCTTCAGGCCTCACCACCACAGAACCCCCAGGAAGCCTGTGTGCGCAATGTAACACTGTCAGCATCTCCCACTAGATGAAAAATTCTGAGGGGCAAGATCTCAGCTCTCTCTCTAGCCCCCAGACTGGGGACTTATCTACAATACCCACCAGTATTTAGCAAACCTCTGTCAGTGTCTTTCCCTCCTAGTGTGATGCTTCCCCAGTAGTGTGAAAGTCACCCCTGGTACAGAGCACACTGACTTGCATTTACGTTTCTCAACTAAGGAGCTAGCAGAGGAAATGGGAAAGGCAAGACGTCTACAAGTGCCCCTCGTGGGCCCTGGGAATCAACTGCACAAGGCCCAGCATGCCATTCTAGATGACACATTGGCTCTTTGCAGAAGAGACTTGCTCAGGTTAATTTCTGCAATTGACTGAAGAGGGGTGGCAAACTTCTCAGGTCAGTTCCACAAGGCAGTCACCTCAGCCCACGCAGGTCCCCAAGACTAGGCTAAGTTCACAGTGTCCTTGAGAGAGTACACATGAGGCTGAGCTACCCATGACTCTGCAGACAGTGGCACGTACAAGGGGTGACAGCCCTCTCTTCTAATGTGGTCCAGCCACAAGATAACACTCTGAAAGTGCTGGCTTTTTGTCGTAAGAAATCACTATGTGCAAGCATTGTAGCACACTGGTCAGAGAGCTGAGGACTCTTCAGCCTTTTAAACTTGGGTAAAAAAATGAGAGATTCAGAAAACACAAGTTGACTTGGTTGGTATGTTTAAGTGAGTGCACACTGATACATAGGAACTGACGTTTAAGATGCTACTAGGGTTATCAGAACTGCGAATTTAGAGATGGTGTCTATGGGCACTAGCAGTGTTGCTTTCACCATGAAAGAAGCAAGCCAATGGCATCCTGGTACCCCTCGGGGACACGATGGGATTAATGAAATGAGGTGATCCACCGCCAGGTTCATGCTTCTGTCCTCTTTTTCCCATCTCCATTGGTCTACTGCCATTCAGGTTCAAGTGTATTACCTATGGTGGGCCCGTTTCAGATCTGCTGAGCTGAACCCCAAACCCAAGGAGAACTCCTTAGGAAACTCCAGGTACCCTCGAGAGGGCCTGCACGAAGCATTTCATCCAGTATTTCTCAGATGGGGGTGTGTGTGTGTGTGTGTGTGTGTCTGAAAGTGAGGTGCTGGGCCCTGCACATCCAGAAGAGTGAGAGCACCTCTCTTTCACTGGGGTGAGAACAAGTTTCCCAAGACAAGCCCTGGTTTTGGCAAGGCTGCTAAGTGTTCTCAACTTCTCTCCACATGCCAAGCCCCTGGTTTGGCGAGCTGCCTGTACCAGGTTGAACTCTAGGTTCTGTCCTGTGCTCTATGTAACACAAGAGGCAAAGATTATAAATGTAAGCAAACAGGGAGCAAAAGTAAACATAGGCAACAGAAGGAGGCAAGGTGGCCAGAGGTGGTACAGAGTTTTCTGGGGGAAATGAGGGGACTATATTCGAACAGGAGGAGCAAGGAGACTTTTGGGTTATAATCTGCTATAAAGCTACCAAATTCTGTTCTAATTCTGCTCATTTTGCTATCAGTTGGTTAGAAACAGGGATTTTTCCCTTTCCAAGTTAGTGAGATGTCTAGCTAAGAAAAGCCTAATTGTTCCATGTAGTTGTCTAAGAAAATGGGATTGCCACAGAATACTCATGAATGTTTGCTTAAAAATAAGGTTTAAGAGCACAGAAGTTCTCAACACTTGGGCTGCGTGGTTTAAATTCATAAAGTTTGATTTGGCTCTGTCTTAGACACATCAGAACTGGCTGAGTTTAAAAAAAAAAACAAACCTTCTCCAAACATCCAAAAACAACAATGGTTGGAATCAAAGAACTCTACGCAGAAGGGCATCTGGAGCCTAGCTTCTGGACCTGTGGTAAGCTACGAGAAGGTTGGTATCATCTTCTGGAAATGGCTACAAATGTATGAGGGCCCTGATTCTTGGTATTCTCTAGCATAATGAGGAGAAAAGAGCAGTGCCCAGATTGGCACTGACACACACGCTGGGTCTTATGGTGGAGCAGCACAGGCCTGGACTCGAGTGTCGCTTTAGCTGGGCTCAGAGTCAGAGGGAAGTGCGAGAAAAAGCTCCAGGCTGTCTGGTCTGTCATCAACTAGCCACCCCATTGCAGGGAAGTATCTCCTACTTTTCAGGATTCAATTTTCCTCATGAGTAAAATCAAAGGAAGAAACCGAATGGAGAATTTAAAAATTATTGTGGATTCTAAAACTTTATCTTCTACCTCTACCCAATGAGAATCCCCTCACCTCCCAAACGTACACATGTAAAACAAAGCCTTCAAAGCTGTGAAGACAGGCAGCATCTGAATGAAATCCTCTCTAACCACACGGTCACCCAGCCTTGCCTGGAACAGCAGATGCAGGATAACACGGGGTGCATCCTCAAATGTCCCAAGACCTACCCTTTTCCACTGCCACAGGGAGAATTGAGGCCAACGGGGGAAAGACAGAGGGCTGGAAGAGGGGCCAGCCATCTGAGGGCTCTGTACCAGATAGGAAGCTGGGCAGCACAAATGTCTCCTCCTCTGCACCGCTAACGCCAGGTCTGCCTCCAAAACCTCAGTGTACTAGCCTCACGTGGACAATGGACAGGCTCAAACCAAGTTGTACCTCAAAGATACAAAGTGTATGTTTACTTGGAGTTTGGAGCTTATTTAATTGAATTTAAACAGCCTCTTAGGCATATGCAATTATATTTGCTTTGTGTAAAAAAATAAAAACAAAACAAAAAAAACCCCAAAACCTTTACCAGAATTCTATTCAAAGTCAGTCTGCTGTCTTCCACAGAAGAGAGTAAACAGGCAGTCTCTTCATTTTGCAACAGTGCCTCCCTCGGGCTCACTCGGCTTTCATGCCAGCCAGATATACAATATCTCCTCCGTCAGCCAGAGTACATGCACTTCAGACATCACAAGAGTGCCAGTGACTTGGCCTCAGCCATACAGTCAGGGAGCTGGCAACAGCGCCGTGTGAATCCCAATCCTGACAGTTCTGTGTTGAACAATGGCCCTTCCTGAAGCTAATAGAACTAGTGGTGACACGAGTCACACTGACTTCCAGGAAGCTCACTTCATCAACACTGTCCCCAGCCGAAACGGCAGTGATGGGAGTCAGTGACACCATTCAGAACCAGACACAGGGCTTGGCTCCCAGCAAGGGACACACTTTTGCAGTCCTGGGTTGCAGGACTCAAGACCAGGTGTGTCTTCCCATCTGTCTCCCTGGATTGCCAGCCGGTGCCCAGCTCATTTTCTGTCCTCCACTCTTCGTGAAGATCTCGGGTCCCACTGTCCCGTGGGCACTCTTCCTGCTGTTCGAGGGCATTCTAGACTTCTGGAGCCTCACTCTGGGCCACACATGGATTGTGCTGTGATGCCCTAAGTGACACACCATTAGCTCCGGCTCCAATATAGTCACAAAGCACTGAACAATGCTGCGTTTCTGGCTCAGCCACTTGGAACCGCTCAATGAAGCTATCTGGGTTTCTGGTTTTGCCCACTTAGTAACAAGCAAAAACTTCCAGAGGAAATGGAGCTTTTGGCCAAATCCCAGGCCTGGGTCCATGGAAACCTGGAGATGAGGATTTAGGTTTGTTACCCAATAGCAACTTCTGTTATCTTGAAGCAGACAAGCTCGTAGTCTACCCTCTAGGGTGCTAATGGATAAGGAAAATCAAGGTCTGGAGAGGGGGTGTAATTCTTCCAGGGGCCTTTGGTTCTTTGTTTTCCAGACCCACTGACATGTACAAATGTTGCCCTGAGAGTCGGCCAGGGGCCGAGCCCAGCTCAGGAATCTGGCTAAGACGATGTCAGCCCAGGATTTACCTGGCACTTGCAGCAGAACATGAGCTCCACAGCATGCCTTCCCTGGCACACTGCCACCTGTCTCTAGCCATGGTGCCTGTCAAGACTGCATACAGTACCCCGCTGGCTGGGCAAAGCCAGACAGCTAGTCTCAGGAAGCTCTATTTTCCTTTTCAAGTAACTTTGGTCTTTGATAACTTTTTTTTATTTCCTTGGAGTTAATACAAAATCTAACTGGAAATCTAAATCTTATTAAATCTAAATTTAAAAATAAAATCCCTGGAGATATAATAATGGTTCTTTTATATTTATCCAAGAGTCCCACTCCCCCTAAGAAGCCCAACCACCTGAAGCAGGATTCTGACATTTTAAATACTTTTGTATGCAGCAAGAAATGTTTGGTGGTTCACTACAGTGAAATAAATTTTCTTATTTTAATTTTTTTTAAGGGTCAGGTCTTGTTATATTGCTCAGGTTCATCTTAAATTCCTGGCTTTAAACAATCTTCCTGCTTCAGCTTTCCAAGTAGCTGGGAACTATAGGTACATGGCACCATGCCCAGAGCTAACATTTTTCTCACTTAAGAGGGCAGATCTAACTAAATATTCATTGATATGGCAGAGTTCAGAAAAAGCTAAATCTAGTGATAGAAAATTCTCATTTATGGAGTATCTTCAAGAAATAGAGCAATACAGGACACTCAGTGGTTCATGCCTCTAAACCCAGCACTCTGGGAGGCTAAGGCAGAAGGACTGCAAGTTTGAGCCCAGCCTGGATAACTGAGCCATTTAATAACAGCCTGTCTCAAAAGTTAAAATAATTAATTAAAAAGGGCTGGAAATGTAACTCAGTACAAAGGTCCTAGGTTCAGTTCCCACTACTGAAAAAGTTGATTCCTCTTTCAAATCAAAGACAGCATGTACTGGGAACTACTCTCATGTAAGACATGACTGGGAGCAACAACTATTCCTGCATGATTTGTAACTGGAATATCCATTTTTTTGCTGAGAGATGGGTACTTCTCAAATGGGTAAGGATGCTTGAGAAGTTTTATGTAGCAATGTTAGCACAGCATATGATAGTTTAAAGGCCGATTTCAGGCTGGGGCGTAGCTCAGCACAAGAACACCTGCCTAGCATGTGAGAGGCTCCTTGGTTTCAGTCCCCTGCCCTGCTACCCTCCCCGCCAAGGAGCTCACCATCCTGTCTTTATAGCTATCTGGGCTGTAAGAAAATGATGGCCACTGAAAACAGGAGGAAAACAGCAGATGCCAGAGTGGGATCCAGGTTTTCTACTTTGAGGTTCCACACGGCCCCAGAAGCGCCTCCTTATAATACGAATTCTTTTATTAAATCCTCTTTCTTTAATCATGGAAGGTGTGGTTTTTAACACACTATAAGTTCTAAAATGAGAAGAGTTCAAACTAACAGTTATCTTAAAAAACAGAAAATGGGCTCCAGGTTTAAAGGTCACTATCAAACACTAGCCATTTAAAGGTGTTTACTAACACCACTATAAATGACAGCAACTTCATGCATGTTAAGGGCACTAAAATGCAACAGCAGGATTTACTAAAATGATAAAAACGGAGTTAGGTAATGGGAGAGATTTGCTCATTCAAATAGGGACTCTGAAAAGATTATGTCTAAGCTGACAAACACCAACTTTTACATAAAAGCTCTAAACCACAAGTATCCAAAACCCTCCACCTGTCACACTCACTACAGAATGTCTATTGGCTTGAGATGGACAGATCTGGCGCCTGGGACACTTTCAGTGTGTAAGAAAAATGTCTTGCACAGATTGCTTCTTTTTGAAGAACCTGAGAGAGCAGACCCTTGCCTATGGCATGGGAGAACAAGCCATCTTGTCATCAGCCCTGCTTTATCTGTTGTCTAACAGCTATTATGACATGTTTCCATTTCCAGAAGCTGCCCTTAGGGCTGCCATTCAGCAGCTACTACAGTGCACACAGTGGTCACCAGCTCAGCTGGCTGGGCAGGGTGGGGGGGACAGGGCCGGGCTCTGACAGCGGCCCTGTGTGAACCTGCGGCTTCTCCCTCTCTTGGTCTGTGCTGAGGCCTGAGTTCGCAGGGAATAGAGAGCCATTAGCTGCTTTTGAGAAGAAAGTTCCCAAAGCGCTCACTCTGGGATAAACACACTTCGGAAGTTTTAATCAGATAGGAAAACAGATTATGTCCCTGTGTGACTGACAGAACAACAGGTATGCATGTGGTGATAAGAACTGTAAGAGAGCAGAGAAAAATTATGGGCAACATTAATATGCCAGTAAGAACGCTACCACACAGCTTCTGTGCATCTAACTGCTCTGAGAATCAGAAACCAGGAGCAGAGACAGATGAGAAAGACTCAAGCATTTTAAAGGAAAAGGAAAAGAAAAATGAAACAAACCTAAAACCTAAATATGCAGGCGCCCAAGTAGCTCTGGCAATGTGACAGAGAAAGTTTCCTGAGGAGATGGTGAGGGCGGTCAAGGTGAGCCCAAGGCACGCACAGCAGGTGGTGCCCTGCAGAGCGAGTGCCCACCGCGAGTGGCGGTGCTGTGCCCAGCGGAGCCATGTGTGGAGCCGCAGTGCTCAGGACTCTGCGTTAGCTGAGAGTCGTTGAGTATGTTCCAGACAAGACATTTCCTGCTGCCTTTCCTGGAGCAATTTAAGGGAAGTTCACAGTGAAGAACTTACTCTTCTAGATTTCTCATTTTGCAGGCAAAACCCAAACATCCCCTGGAGAACAGTAAGCAGCAAACAGATGATTTAAATCTGCTGAATTTGTATTTCTTAATCAAAACTGGCAAAGTTTTTTTTTGAAAATGGGGTGCCCCATTTAAAGACAGACATTTCCCAATTGGACAGTCGGTAACTGCCACAACATTGTTGTTGGGTTATAGTTTCACTTTATTTTTTATTTTTCTCAGTCTTTGAGAGAGGCTCTTACTATGCAGCTCAGGTTGGCCTCGAACTCTAGGTGATACTTCTACCTCAGCCTCTTGACTGCTGGGATTACAGGCATGTGTCACCACGCCTGGCTACAGTCTCACTAAAGGTGGCCCATTTCTAAGTGCATCCTTTACCAGTGATCATGTGCTATCATTATGAACAAGCTATTAATGTTTTAAAAAACAGCACAGGGCAGCTGTTATACACAAGAATCACAAGACCTAGTTCAGACCTCTGTTCTGTCTGTAACTGCTGGGCATAGTCTCTCCCAGGACCCTTCTTCCTCACCTGGGGACAACAATGTTGATCATGTTAGCCTCCTCAGGCCTCACATTTTTAAAATGAGGTACTGTAAATAGTGCTTTGTTCAAATGTGCGTGATCATCATCATCATCATGGAATTATTCAGTATTATGGTTGATACACTGTGTCAACTTGGTAAGTTTAGAAATTTAACTAAGAGACTCAGCAGGGGGCCAGGATTCTTTGTAAATACCCTCATCCTGTGCATGAGGAGGGCCCAGAGATTTTGTAAGTGCTACGCCCATCCTGGAGTGGGGGGTGGTAGCCCATGTACAATATAAGGGAGGAGAAGAGGCTTGTTTTCCCCTTCCTGCTCTGGTGTTGCCTTTAAGTGTTGTCCCTACGCCATGCCACTCTGTCTTGGAGCCAGCTGATTATGGACTGAAACATCCACAAACAGTGAGTTAAATAAACCTTTCCTTCCTTAATTTTGAGTTTCAGGTGCTTTGTTCCAGCAATGAAAGGAAAGTAACCAAGACATTCAGAGACATCAGCTGGAAATCACATCTATCACCTGTATACTTGATGCCGTGCTTGGGCCAGTACATAGAGAGATGCCCAGGCAGAGGATGAAGCACTGTCTCTGTTGACTAACTTGTGTGAGATTTGAGGATGTCAAAACAGCTATTCAAGTAGGCATACAACTACCGAAGGGAAAAAATATCATTTAGGGTCTCACTCCGCTTGTCGAGATAAGAACTATTTTAGCTGCAAGTCCCTTAGCCCATGAGCATGCCCAGAAGAAGCCACATCAGAGTCAGGATACTGAACTGTGTGAGTAGCTACATCTCAAAGGGGTTGACTCCACTGTTCGTTACGTCAAGTTTCCTGAACTCCTAAATAAACAATTCTGTTTTCTATAATGCTTGCCACTAAACTCATGTACTTAGGACAGCACTCCACTCTATATCACTCTATGGTCCAAACACATAAACATATACAGGCTGGGTATCTGCTGGGTGTCTCTGACTGCAGCACACATGCAATGCTTGGGTTCAGAGCTTTGGAACCAGAACCACAGGGATACCTGTTGGCAACTTCAGGTGCAGCTGTGCAGACAGTTTAAGAGCAATGGGAAATTTACTCTGTGTGACGTGGCAGAGTTACAGGGAAGTACACCCACCAGCTCCCAGGCCAGTTTCCCAACTCCAGCTGCATCCCTGGCCCCATCTGTTCAGCATCCTGGCCATGGGCCTTGCTCACCTCCTTGTGGGAGTCTTTGTGGGCTTCCAGAGTCTTCATGATCGTCAGCTCTGCGTAGTTTTTAAATCTTGCTGGCTGGTTTCTCAGAATTTCCCGTAGAACTCTCAGTGCCAGGGCTCGAATAGAATGCTGGGTATAAAAGGAAAGGTATCCTTACTGGAGCGTACACAACACACAACACACAACACACAACACACACACAGGCCAGCATCTGGGATGGGCCCCCTGGTGTCTCGCAGACCCCACTATACCAGTCACATGGTTTACTCGACATGGGCTCTATTGACAGTCAGTTCCCAGAGGACAGACACTGTTGGACAATGACACTCCCAAGACTCAGCACCTAGGGGGACTAACAAAGATTTCTTGAATGATCCTGGCACTTGAGACCCAATGAAGATGACACACCTAAGTTCATTATCAGTTTCCTAGGGTTTTCAGACTTTCTGAAGCCTGGGTATCCAAACTACCTTTCTGTAAAGTGTCCCAAACTACAAGCCTAAAGCAACTTGCCAGTTCACAGACAGCACCTAAAAGGCTGCGAACTCTGAGGACAGCGGCAGCTCTGCTGGTGTTCCTGCCTCCTATGAGGTCACTGGTGTGACAGGCCTCGAGCTGTGCACCGCCAAGTCACATGTCTGGAAGAAAGCCATCCCAAATGAACGCCTAATCTCCAGAAAAGAGGAGTTTACAGCAAACACAGCCTGCGAGTACATCCTGATTCTTTGTCACTCATCTGCACAATGTGCACACTAACGCATGATTCACCTGCCCTCTGCATGACATCATCTCGTCTCTTGAAAGCGGCCAGCCTAGTGGACTGCTTCCACAGTCAGCACTTTAAGAAGTTAACATAGATCTTTTATTACTGTTTTTCTATCTTTATTTATCCTCAAACCAAAACATTAATCCTAAGCATCAGAAAACAACTTGAGTTGCCATGGCATTTGCCACCCTGCCTTCCTGTGCTGCCTGTCATCAGTCACGGCCAGTGTCCCGGCATGGCCTTGGCCTGCACTGGCTCCAGCTGCCTGGCAACCCTCCAGGTCTCCTCTTCTTGGTCCTCACTGTGCGCACTCAGTCTTATCTCTGAGACCCCAAACAAAGCCACGGCAAAGAGATGGGTTTCTATTCCCAAAGTTAATTCTGACAGTTCCCAGCGTTTATTCTAGTTTCCATATAAGGCACCAGCCCCATACAGGGAAGCCAGAGCTCTGACTATATTACTCTTCTCTTTGAGAGTTATCTGTCTACCAAGTGTCACATGGGGTACCACACCAGGCATGTCACCAATGCTTTGCCACATTCAAATATCTCAGTGGGAAGAAGGACTTTTAATTTTGAAACTAGTATTACAAGGATGATAGTTGTGGAACCACCACCTGACTGATTAAGATACCGGACCTGCTAATACACAAAGGCATGAAATAAGATGGAATTTCAAGAAATACAATGTTTACAAAGAGTCTTCTAAAGAATAAGCTTCTCTTTCTCCAAGACATGTGAAACTCACAGGGAAGGAAGTGCACCCTAAAAGGCCATGTTCTACGCTTAGGCAGTTTTAAGTAATTCTGTTTAAATAACTAAATGCAGAAACACATTTCCCTTAATTAGTGCAAATCTAGCTACAGGGAGAAACTGTATATGTAAGCCAAGATGAGGCCTGAGGCTGAGAGAAACATTGCCTTGCTAAAATGTGCTCAGAAACTATGCTAAAATTAAACAGGATTTTTGTTTTTCATTTATGTACTAGGATCAAATCCAGGGGTGTTCTACCTCTGAGCCACAACCCCAGAGAACTTCTTGTATCCCTTTAATGTTGACATAAAGTTTCCCTAAGGTGCCCAGGCTGTCTTTTAATTTGTGATCCTCCTGCCTCAGCTTCCTCAGGAGTAGGAATTATAGGTGTGTATCCCTGTGCCCAACTGGATAAATCCTTAATGTAAACTGTGAACACAATCCAGGAAGGAAAGCTTAGCCAACCCTGACCAGGAAGGACCCCCATGACCTGGCCCTGAAAGGGGCTGTGCCAGGCCAATGCCTACGTCTTTGTCCCCAAGTGTCTCCAGCAGCAGAAGCAGGATGGTCTTGAAGTGCTCCTCCCAGACGCCCAGGCTGTCCTCTCGCGTGATTTTGAGCAGCTCCAGCAGGGCACCCTTCCGCTCCTCCACCCGCTCGTTGTGGTTAGACAGCTCTTTCAGTAGGTCTGCCACCAGGTCAGAATGGTCAATGGGCACTGGTGAGACAGAGGGGACAGACATCAGTTCACAGGAAATACTGGGCAGCCCCTCCCTGTGACCTCTCCCGCTGGCCCAGCTTTGTGGCTGGCCTCCCTCGGGACAGCCACGGCAGACCTAGCTACATTAACTGTGAGGACAGAGGGCGATGCCAGCTGTCTAGTGCCAGTGTTCTGAACATATGGCCCTCCTTTCCCATCTATTCCAAACACGGGGGAAATGCAGGTACCCTCTCCATGGCCCTTCCTGCCTACCCTGCCAAACTGTGTCCCAATTAGAGCCCTGAGTCAGGCCCTCCATTGGGACCACTCTGACTGGTATCAGACCCACTCCAGCACACTCCCTTGTTCAAGGCTCACTTCCCATCGCCTCGTTGAGTACCCATTCCCTTCTCTAACGCCCAGAGCTTGGGAATAGGCAGAGTGAACAAACACCAACCAAGATGTCTGGACTAGCTGGGTATGGTGGCATATGCACCCAGCACTCTGCGAGGCTGAGGCAGAAGGGTATGGTTCAAGCTCAGCCTGGACAACTTAGCAAGACTTTGTCTCAAAATAAAAAAATGGCCCTGACTTCAATTCCCAGTACCACTCCTAGCTTCCTGCAATAAAAAAGTTCCTGGACTATTCACACACTGTCTATTTGCAGACAGTGGCACTGGTCCAACATCACTCAGCACAGCTACTGGAGCATGGACTGTGTTTGTGTGGCAGAAGGGCACATCCTTTTACTTCCCCCATTCATTTATGAGACCTTAACTATGCATATTTAACTTCACATATGAGTATGGAAAAAAAACCCCAAATCATTAGGATCTACTTCAACATGGATCTGCATATTTCTTTAGCTTCTTAGATTAGGGAATGAACACACAAGGAAGTCTGAACTGCTAAGGAATCATGTCATTTTGCCACATTATCTTTCTATCCACCCTTTCAATGCCAGTTGGTAGATAAATAATTTGACCTTAATTAATCAAGTTCAATAACAGACTGAAGAGTGCCATTTCTACAAACAATTAAAAAACTAGTCCACTTTGCCCAGAAAGCAAGAATCGTAACAAATACCCTCGACCTTTAGCTCCTGCCCAGGGAAGACACTGGGGCTTGCACCGAGCTCCACCCACTAGCTGTGAGCCACTCATAACCATGAGACTTCTTTCATAAGCCCGAGGCCACTTCTGTTGTGGCCAACTGGACTATCAGGTCTCTTTCTTCCTCTGTGGCGCTGAATCTGGTGTCTGCCTTTTGTCCAACCCTCCTCTTGTACAAGGGTGGTCATTATGAATCTGTTTCCCAGTGGGCCTTGAGCAACCTGGAAAAGGGACTGCACCTCGTGTTCCTCCTGGCCTGGTACCCCACGCCCTTCATAATGCACAGCCGGCACTGAGTGTAACTGTTTTATAGAGTTCTAATTGAGTTTCTAACTTCTTCATTCAAGCTTCAAAATCAAACCAGTCTTCAAAACGAAAGATAGGTAATTTAACAAGTACTATGAAGGTAAAATAAGTAAACACAAGGGAGCTAGAAAAGAAAAAATTAAGTTTCAGATAAAAATAACATCAAATCAATATGTACTGCCTTACTGGCTACTTAAGAACTGAAAGTGTGTTTATTTTTTTGATGCTGGGGCTTGAATCCAGGGCCTGGTGCTTACTAAATATTTCAGTTCTACCACTGGGCTACACTCCTGGGCCCTGGATACTACACAGGAATCAGAAGAAAACCCACACTAGTTCCATGCTGTACTAACTATGGTATATTTTGGAGCAGTACCTTAATCTTTCTGATCCTTAGTTTCTTAACCTGTGAAACGGAAGCTATACCCTAATGTATGCATGACACTCAGCTCAGCACCGGGCACAGGTGGGGCCTCCCAGTTATGTTACCATAGTCACTGCGGCACAGCCCAGGAAGAGCTGGTCAGAACGCTGTGCTAGGGTGCCCTGGACCCCAGACCTGCATTGCCAACTCCCACCCACTCAGGCCAGGTCCTGGGGGATCTTCCCTCTTGCCTCCATAACCAGTCTGCAGGTTTACAGAGGAGAACAGCTGCCTGGGCTCTTGTTTCCGTGGGCCTCCCATTCTTAAGCATCCAGTAGGGCCTCCACAAGGAGTTTCTGAACAGATGGCTACTCAGAGCAGATCCAGAATTTCTGTTTAACCAGCTTGCTCAGAGCTGGTCTGCCTGAAGGAAAGCAAGCTGAAGGCCCTGTTGGATAGCCAAACAGACACGAACCGTCCCGAAGTTGCTCCATGTCATCATCAAACATGGCCTCTTTCAGGGCTGTCTTGTCATAGGTGTTGATGGTGTCTGAGTAGGGGTACGGGTTATAGTCGCGTGCCCGTGGCCCCGGGAAGGCGCGTGGGGGCTGGGTGTTGAGGAGAGAGGTCTTGTTGTCCAGAGCGGTCCTGCCTCCTTCCATTTCATTGCTGCCCCGGCCCTCAGTGGCTGGGGATGCAGCTCCTCCATCCCGGGATACCTGCAACACAGGACAGGGTCAGTTCCCTTCTAAGACTTTCAACATACTTTTTTCCCTTCTGATGCTCAGAAATATTAAAGAGGGCCAGAGATTCTCATTCGACAGACTGAAAGGCTGCTGTTGAGAGGGCATTATCATGTCCACAGCTCATCCACCTCAAGCCCCTCAAAGCAGGGCCCATGGGTGCAAAACTGACCACACCCGGTAACCCCACGGCTATCCTGTACATAGGTGCCTGCCTTTCCCACCACACTGGAGATCTTGGGGAGTCCCAACGGTGTCTGGTGCAGGGTCACTATTTCTATTACATCACAGGAACAAAAACACACCCATGATAAATGAAAACAAGCTCAGGACTACTGAAATTTTTAAAAGTGGCCCCAGAGCACTAAAAATAATACTGTTCTGATAATATGACAAGAATAGCAATGAATCTCCACCACTACTGTAATCAGTGTTCAGAAGACTCTGTGTCTATCATTTAATTGATCCTTACCCTAGTACTCTATTAGCCTGAGGATACTTACAACATCGAAGTCCTTTTTGCCATCTCGTTTAATTGGCTCATTCAGGTCTTCCTGGCTTCGGAAACTAAACTTTTCAATGGCTTCTGTAACTCCACGCAGAGAACTATAGATTTCTTCAGAGTTTAGATTCTCTGTGTCATAGTCCAGCATGCTAAAGATAAAAAATATTTATTTGTTAAGTTGAAGTATATGCATAAACTCAGGTATTGGCATATGTCACCAGTATAGAATGAGACGTAATTATACTTTTGGTTTTTTCTAAGGTGATTTGTAATGAAAAGGAGACTTTTTTTTTTTAAAAGATTATCACCAGTGAACAATTATACACCTTCCTGGTCAAATCTGGCCCCGAACATTTTATAACAATACTCAAAAACTAGTGGAAAACAACAATAACCACAAGAATGTAAAAACTCAAAAGTGTGACAACTGGTGACTGAATGCATGAGGTAATGAAAGTGAAAATAATTTTTCTAATCCTGAAGATGGAAAAAATAGTTGCTTGTTACTGGTCTCAAATGTACAAACCTAAATTAAGAGGAATGAGCACTTAGGGAATAAAACTTGCAACAGCAACACATTTCTGAGGAGCAAAGCAAACAACTTCACAAGGTGAGGCTATGCGTGCTAGGATCCAATCCAGAAAGCTAAAACCCCATTTGAAAGTACAAAACCAAAACCCCCTGCATCCTAGGGATCTCACGGTATTCATACAGGAGCTTGTCATCAACACTGAACTCTTCTAGATGTTTCCACTTGGAGTTTTATAAAAGCAGATCTTTATTATTATTATTATTATTTTTTTTTTTGTGCTGCTGGGGATTGAACCCAGGGCCTTATGTATGCAAAGCAAGAACTCTACTACTGAGCCACATCCCCAGCCAGCAGATCTTATGAAGAGGGCCACACTTCTTGATGGACACCTAAAAACACTTCTAAGGGCAAGAAATATTTGTCTCTCCTGGAAAAGAGATGTTAGGTGCTGTCCTTTGAGATAGTAAGTAAAATGCAAAACAAAGCAACTATGCTAAAAGCCTTCTGGCAAATGTAATGTGGTTTGTCAACCAGTGCCCTTCAGATGTCTAAAAAGCATACTGAAACAGAATAATCCTGAGAATAAAAACCATCATCGTCCCTCACTGTAAATGTAAGAGAAAAGCATGGGATGGATACCAGAAAAAAGGAAGCAAAGCATGATGTAGCAGTCAACTAAGGACAAAAAGAATAACTTGGTTTAAATGTCATTTGTTTCAAGAAAGTATTCAAAAAGGGTCAGCTGAGTTAGCCTAATATAACCTGCACAAAGTCCTGAACTGTATGGAGAATTGCTAGGGACACTTAAAGAATCACTGGCTGTGTGCAAGTAAACATTTAACAGCATTAAAGACTAAAGCAAACTCTGCTCTTTACAGGAGTAAAACTTGAAGGACTACGCATCCACTGGCAGGTACCTTTCTCAGGGCACCAAAGGAAGCCTATGCACTGCATAAGAGGCACATTTCCTGCAACTTAAAAACACCCAACACTTACTAAACCCATTCCCTTACCTTAAAAAAAAAAAAAAAAAAAAGAAAGAAAGAAATGGTCTGGTGTTATTTTGGAGTGGCCAGATGTCTACTGGGTGGAGGGGATAATGATCCCAGGTCTTCTAAGGTTGGCTCAGTTCTGCAGGTGCTAAATACCTCAACTCATTCTTAGAGATGGAAGTTCTTTGCCTAAGATTTCAAAACTGGCCCAGACACAATCATCCTTTCCTGATGAATGGAAGAACACACCCCAGTTATATCTGGAGAGTTCCCAAAAACATATGCCAATTCAAAGACTGGCTCTGACACCAAAGAAAAAGAAATGTGAATCCTGAGTACATTTGCTGCTGAAATTCCATGTACATATGGACGGGAGGCAGGGTAACAAACTTGAACAGCATTCAAGATATCAGCCCCTCTCAGGTCACAAGGCTATTTCTGAGGCAGCACCTCTGGATGCACAGAAACATGGCTGGGGAGGAGGTGCTCCCTGCTCCCTTTCCCTAGGAACACAGCAACAGCAGCCCATGTTGGGACAAAGGCATTTATACATCTGGCCAGTATATTCTTTTTCAATATCAAGACTGAGCAGTATGACTCACAAAAAAAGATATAAAATGCAAAAAAGAAAAAAGCCCCCAAATACTTTGAATCACGATAACTAAAAATAACAGCATAGCCCATGCAAAAGAAAAAACAAAGCCAAAAGAACTGAAATGATGGGTGGATGAGAGGCAGTCTAGCAGAACGTTCAGTTAAGGGATGTCACAATATTATTTTCCATGTGTCGCTTCAGAGAATGTTGACTTTCAGATAATTCATCTCATGATTCTCAATCTGAACTTTCTAAAAATATTTCATTTTGGTTCAATTAACTTTACCATTACAACAGCCTCTTTTGAAAGTAAAACAAAGGATTCTGCCAGTGAGTGTTCCTCCTTTTCAGTTTCAATGGATAAACCAATTCCAGCTTCCTGATCAGAAGTGGCCGATGCTTGCGGGAAAACCAGAGGTGCGTCTTTGTAGGACTATGAGTGTGAGCTTTAAGGATCTCTTTGATATGAAGCTGAAATTATGAGTCCAGGTGAGAGATATAACTGCTTCCCTAACAGGAAATGGACAGTTACTATTTTTGCTGTTTCTAAATTCTGGCTTGGTCTTTTTTTCAAAGCAGTATCTACGAGTCCTCACTTTATAGGGAAAGACTATGAAGGTCCTCACCAGGGAGTGGCAAAATCCATCCTGCGTCCTGATGAGCAACACACAGGGAGCAGGAGGGGCCCAGCTGCTGACTAGGAGGAGGCTCCGTTAGGTGACCCTCTCCCTACCTCCTACGCCACAGTCTGTCTTGTTTCCGCTGTATAATCTCAGGACATAATCCTTTGGGGTAAAGGCCAGGTTCTGATCACCTGTAAACACTCTGATTAGACCCCAGAGGGCTTCCTTAGGGTTCTTCAGATTAGGAAAAGTTAATCAGTCAGCAGTCACTGACCTCAGGTCAGTGGTCACTCAGTGCTGCAGCTGAATTCAGCTGTGGGTTTGCCTTGTGGAGGACACCATGGTAGGTGAGCCCCAGAGACCAGGGCGAGGAAAACTGCGCTCTGAGGCTCTCTTTGCATTTTGCAGTGAAAGGACACCGGGTATGGAGTAGGGAAATTGTTCTGTTATGAAATCAAGTGTACTGTCAGAAAACAGAAATGAACATGGATTCCTTCCTAATTTCTGGTCAACTCTTTCTCTGATGTTAGCAGAGCTCCAAGTATGTATGAAGTAGTAGTCATTAATGAGCTGGGTCAACGTATTCACTATATGCTGTGGGCAAGAGGGTTCTGGGAATGTGATGTCCTCAGGAGGGACAGTGTTATGACCAGAAGGGAAGACTGGAGGGAGCGAGGTTCAGTGCAAGTCAAGTGGGGTAAAGCAATATGCACATCGGGAGATACGTAGTCATTAAACTGATCTGCAATCTGAGGCAAGGTTAACCTTAAAGGATAAGTAGTGCTGGGCATGGTGGTACACGCCTGTAATCCTAGCACTCCAGAAACTGAGGCAGGAGGATTGTGAGTTTGCACTTGCCAATTTATAGTGACTTAGTAAGACCCTGTCTCAAGGTAAAAAATGAAAAAGGACTAGAGGTATAACTCAGTGTAAAGGCTAATGATTCAGTCCTCTGTACTGGGGGAAGAAACACTAAAAAACTACTGTGCTTTGTTAACATTAAAGATAGCAGCATTCTTATCTTCTTGGCCTAACCTTAAGTATCTAGAAACATTCACCAGAGTTCTGTGTACTTTGGAAGTAACTTTTACAGCTGTAAGAGCTTCTTTAAAAGGAAGATGTTAAAAAGTATTCAGCTGATTTGCTTAGTGTGTTTAGCGTCCCTAGGATACAAAAGTAGAAATGCAAATCTTAGGTACAAAAGCTAACTAGGAAGCATTTTCAAAGTAAAAGACTTTTCCTTTTTTGGATCTTACCCTATCACAGAGAACACAAAATCCTCTTATAAAGTAAAGGGTAGCTAGACTACCCTGTGTTCTGCTCATGTAACTACAGGACTATGCCCCCACCCCCCTCCCCTGAGAGTCTACACAGGCACCTGCAGCCCACATGGACTGCAGGATCTAACCTTGGGAGGCTAACCCTGCCCTGTGACCAGTGTCCATGAGACTGGTGCAGCATCGACAGCGGGGGCTTGTGAGAAGACACACAGTTCTGCTGCTGGGAGGTGGGGGCTCTGTCTGCAGGGCAACAGTGCTCCTGCCTCTCGTACTTCCTGTTTGACCTGTATGCTGGACTACCACCCTGTGACAGCACATTAAGGATAGTAGTAGCCCGTGTAGTGACAGCAGGGCTGACAGCAGGATGTGCATTTGGGAGGGCTCGAGTGTCATCTGCCCTTAGTGGAATATCTCTGCATCTGAAAAGCATGCTGAGGAAATCGCTCCCACTGTCACCTGCGTGTCCTCACAGTGGCCAACCTCCTTGTGGAGGCTCAGCATTGTACTGGGCTAAAGGCCCACTAGAGCAGACAGTGAAGAGTCTGGTCAGGGGATGAGAGGGTCACTGTTCCTGTCACACAGCAGCAGCTGGGCTCATGAGATTCAGCCAAGATTAAGCAGTGGCTCACACTTCTCACGAAGGCTCTTTTCTTTCGAGGCTAAGTTGAGGCAGGGACCGTACTGGAGGAGCTGAGAGGCTTTCCCAAAGACCTGAGACGACCTTGGAAACAATAATATTGTGACACCTCAGACAAGGGTGACAGGTAGCTTGTTACCTGGGAGAGTAAGAGCGCCTGAGAGTCTTGTGGGAGGGAGCGGTGGGAATGGAGTTAGGCTGAGAAAAGGGAGGTGGGTGCTTCGATGACCCATCGGCACTCCAACCCCACAACCGACTGCAGTGATCAGAAGAGGAAAATCAGAGACAGAAATACAGCAGGCAAAGGGAAGGGGAGGAGGAAGATGCTGTGCGCTAAGTGTCTTCGAGTCTCCTCTGTCCTGACAAAGATCTGGAGCAAAATTAGCACTTCACCACACAGAGAAAAAGAACACATTTCATTTTACAGTTTGATCCTCAGTGAGACGGCTTCATTCTTTTCTCTCTTAACCATGGGCTGTCTTTATCACTTGGAAATCACGTGAGACTGCTGGAGTGGCTAGGGGTGAGTGTGAGGGCATGGGGGTGTGCACACCTGTGTGTACGTATGTCTGCCCACCCGCCTGTTTTGGCAAGGACATTTTAAGCACTTGCTTAAAACAACATACCTCTGGTATGTTGTTTCAGCTAGTCCACCAGTTGTTCTAAAAGAAAGCCCTGGGCCACTGACTTAAAGGGAAAAAAGGGATTGCAGCAGGGAGACTCAGAGACCACGCTATCTGAACCAGAGGACTCTGGCAGGGTAGGGAGGGTGTGTGTCTCTGAGCTGGGGCCCAGTGAGGCAGTGTTCACAGACAAGCAACTTTCTGCAAGACCAGTGGTGCCCAAGTCTCTGCTGACCTGCTTGTGGGAAGGGCCCAAAATTGAATTCTTCCACTTACAGCCCCTGATACGAACATTAGCATTCACCTGGGCATGCAAGCGTGTATCTTCACCTCACAAATGTCACCAATGGACCCAGGCACACAGGCTCCAGGATAGAAAGACCTAACACTGCTGTGTTCAGAAGGACAGAAGACAGACCAGGACGCAGGAGCTAAACCAGCTGTAGAAGCTGACAAGAACCTGGGGCAGAGTCCACTGCACCCCCGTGGCTCCTACAGAGCAGCCCTGCTGGTGCCAGTGGAGCTCTAAGAACGGGCGCCTCACAGGCGGCTCCTCTCCTCCTGTGCCTGGCACTGGGGTGCTGTCATTGTAAATGGAAATCAGACAGTCTAAAGCACGGGGGCTCTAGAAGCATGCAGTGACCCCCACGTAGGGCATCTGCTCAGGGGTGAGGAACGATCAGACTATCCACAGCTGACTGTGGTTCTTCATTAACCCCTGCCGTTATTCTACACTCTGGATTCCCTGATGGGAGGAATGTATTTTGTTTCTGTTTTTGTTGAGACAGAGTCTCGCTATGTATTCCAGGCTGGCCCTGAACTTACTACATAGCCCAGACTGATCTTGAACATGTGATTCTCCTGTCTCAGCCTCTCCAGTGCTGGGCTTACAAGTGTGTACTACCATGGCTGGTTTTCTGATGGAAGGAATGTAAAGTCCATGCAAAACTACTTTCTGTTGTCAGGGAACCCACCGGTAAGTTATATTCGGAGCCATTCAAACATGGCATGTTTGCCAAGAATGCAAGGCAGACTGCTAAGACCCCAGATGCTTTGTTTTCTCAATGGGAATGAACTTCAGATAATTTCTGAAATTGCCCATAACTGTTCATTTACCTTAAACTTATTGGGTAAAATGGGCTACAAAACAAATATGTTCTCAATGATGAAGGAACTCTAGTCCATAAATCTCTAATCCATCTATCAAGTAGTAGTTGTTTATTAGTTGGTAATAGGTAGTCATTCTTCTCTCACAATAGAAATAATGATGAATGGGTGGTCACACTGGTATTTTTAGCACTACTGCACTGATAAAAATGACTTTCTCATTATTGATTTTTTAAAAAATCGACCCAGTTAGATTCATTTGCCATTTGGAAATAATTCCTTATTATCACCATGATCCAAAAGCAGAATATTTGGAAACAAAACAAAGCCTTACTCATTTTGATACTCAAAATTGTTTGTTTGTTTATTCATTGGATTTATTTAGGTCTTTTTGAGACTGGGTCTCACTATGCAGTTCAGGCTGGCCTTGAGCTCACTTTGTAGCACAGGTTGGTTTTAAACTTGTGACGATTCTCCTGCCTCAGCCTCCCGAGTGCTGGGATTACAGGCATGTGCCACCACGCCCTGCTCTAAAATTACTTTAAAAACAAGTTACTGGTAACAGTGTTCTCTCTTAAGAATAAAAGGCTATTACTGTATGATCATGTCTCAAGAGAAACACTTAGAAAAAACTGCTGAGCCTATGTGCTGCAGACTTGTCACCTCTTTAGAATGTGGCACATGTCAATTACCCAGTTGAATGTAAGAATTCGTTTCTCTTAAAATTTTCCTGTTAGGAATTATGTAGCCTATCTACTTTCAGTGATGGGACAATGTGAGGCAGTTTTCCCCAATACTGGACAGATTTTCTTGTGTGAAATATCATTTTTCTTATTGAGTTAGAATTGACTAAGGTTATTCAGCATTGGATGTGGACTTTTTTTTTTTTGAAGAACCTACATAATGAAACAATTACCTAAATAAGAATCCATCCATAATAAAATATATAGGCCATGCTTGAACTTTTTAATACTGAAAGTAAATCTTTTCATTTTTTCTACTGATCAGTAATCCTAAGAATAAAAAATAAGATGAGACTAAGAAGGAGTGGTGACCTAGAAAAATAAATTAAAACTTTTAACGATTTAGAGATGTATGAAGATTAATTTCTAGCTAGTTCCTTGATGGAATCTGCTAGCAGCTCTCACCGTTTTACCCCAGATTATTAGCACACAGAATAAAATCCTTTTTGTTTATTACCTAAAAAAAAGTTGGCCAAACCCTATCCCTCTGGGGGACAGTCAGACCAGTTTCATTGACTTCTGGTCTCAATTTTTACTAGTGACAGCCTGCTGAGATTATGACAGCATAGACCAAATCCTGAGACAGAGCACCCTACTTCACTACACTCAGAGGATGGGGGACAGCTGTCCACCAGGCAAGAGGAACAGTAAGATACTACAGGTATCTTATAAAATACTTTGTTTCACTAAGAGAAATACAAACTATAAATTTGGTACGTTCCCAAATACATTCAGGATAACTAAAAAAGGCCAACAGGACTTTGGTGTAAGCAAGGGATAAGACTCTAGGTCATTTAAAAATCTAAATGTAAAAGCATTTGTTTTGCTATCTTCCTGGTTAAGGAGATTTACCCTTAAGAGGAATATGGTTTTTTTGGGTAATATTTTAATTTAAAAAGTTTGGTGTCAGCAACTCACAGGACAAAAATCTCCTGGTTGTCATTGGTAGCAAGCCCAGAGATCTGGACATCTTGTAGACAAAACACAGCCTTGTGAAAAATTCTTGCCTGTATGGCCACTACTCTAGAGTGGGACTGGAGGCGACCACTCCTGCGTGAGTCACTACACAGACTCTCAGCCACTGAGACCAAGCATTTTCTTCTTTTTTCCTTGGTATGCAGCCCAGGCTGCTCCTAAACCCAGCCACACTATTGCATCAACCTCCCAAGTGCTGGGATGACAGGCATGTGCCACCACGGCCAGCTGGCAGTTTCACTTCTAAGGTCACTGTACAGATTCCCTAAGGCCAGTGTTGCATGGTCCCAACAGGAGTCTGAATATGCTGATCTAATTTGATTCTGACATTCTCAATCACAGACCTCCACAGCAGAATTTTGCATCAAATGAAACACTTGGAATGGCCAGATGATTGGAAAATTATTCAAGACTTAGTGTAGACTATTAAGAGTTTAGCAGATGATTAAACAAATACCTTCTTGGAGAACAGGTAATGAGTTCTTTCATGGATTTTATGAAAAAATGTGACTTCTCATTTTGAAACTTAGAAAGATACTATAGAGTGTTTAGAACTAGAAGAAGCACAGAGGAAACTAATTACAAACTGCTCCACTTTACCTTACAATTTAAGCCTTTTGCCCAAGATGACAGTTATAACTGGATTAGCAGTGAGGATTAGCAGCCATATTCCTCATTGGCAGTAAGCTGCGTCTAAAGATCTAGAAACAGGCTGCACACTGGGGAGGTTCAGTTTCTCTGCTTCTGTGGAAGTGAGCTTACCTAGGAGACAGCCCACCGTGGGAACAGTTGGTAGGCGAGGTTAGAGGGCTGGTCCTGCTGCTGGGGTGTCGTGAAGGCGTCCGGCCAATCGTATTGCTTGGAGATCCCTGGGGTAAAGGCAGAGTAGGTCCCATTATTTAAGAGTTTTCTACAGAATACAACCCCTCGCTCCCCCGTATCTTCTATCTCACATGTAAACAAATGGGTAGATTATGCCCACGACAGCTTTTTACTCCTCCCTCCTCAGAATGGTGCGGTTTAAGAACATGTAAACTAAACTTGGACAACAGTTGCACAGACATTCCTAGAAATGAATGACTAACGTTAGCTATGTCAGACATGAGCATTTACATATTTGGAGTATTAAAAAGTAAGATGAACTCAATGATGAGTAAATAATGACAAAATGTTAGTAAAAATTTAACTGACTCAACAACCTAATATACAAAAAAGGCTATACAGAAATACCAGACTCACTCATCCACAGGGTTGCTGTCAAGCTAAGACAGCTCCCAACCCCTGGGTTGCTTCCAGTGTACTAACTGGTAACCGGGAGCTGGGTGGCCCATCACCTGAGTCTAAACAAGGAACACACAGAGGTCACTACCAGCACGGAGCTTGAATTGTAACCTGGAGAACTCACCACACTGGTGTTACTCGAGTTCTTGAGGTGGTTATGCAGGAGTTTGGTGGCACCATCCTGAAACGTTTTCGGCAAGGCACCAAGTAACATGGTAAATTCAGGAGTGTTCAATTCAAACAGAGAGATCAGCACGATCTGTGCTGCCTAGAAAAAAGAACGTGGCTAACTTAACACAATGGACAACAGTACATTCTGGTCAAAATGTTTATGAAAGTTGTTTTTAAAAGAAAACTTTTTAAATAAGTAAAATCTGGGGAAAATACCATGAACCACAAATAATCTAATTTCATTCTGAAAAATAAACCTGGCTCCAGGCCTTCAATTTCCATAGCATATTAATACATTCCTGTAACTTTTTCCCCCTTGTCATCTGGCAGTAGAAAGTTGATAAATCAATAAATAAAAAATAATATAAAACGCTTAAAATTGTTGCCACCCTAAGAAGTCCAACCTGGACAGGCAAGGCTCCCAGTGCAGCCTGGAAAGAAGTTTCTACTCAAGCTCCTGAGATTTCTTTACCTCAACTCCACTCCTCTTGACTTAAAACATTAGAGTGTAAGTATACTCCCCAACTTTTATGGTACTCTCCTACTTTTATGCCAACGAACCAAGAAGAGACTCTTGGGAAGCAAACTGGACATAGATGACATAAACTGAAAACTTCTCCTTCTGCCCTCTTTCCCTTAATAATGGAGACAACACACTGCAGGAGCACATGTAAGGATGGCAGCAGGTGAGAGCAACGAGCTGAAAGAGGGTAGCCAGTTGAGACAGGCTTTCCTGAAGGCAATGTGCTTTCTGCGGTACTGACCTAGGGCAGGCAATAATTCTTGTATGAGGCTTTTGATTTACAAGAGCTAAGCCAGAAGCAAATTTCCGTAAATGCCAATTGGCATTTCTTATTAATTTTTAAGAGTTAAAAGTAAAGACATTAAGAAAAACTGTGTGAATACAATAATTTCTTTTTTCATTTTTACCTAAAGCATAATCTATTTAGACTAAATTTTAGGATTGCAGTAATTACTTGCAGTATTTTTTCATGACATGGAATATTACATAAAAATGCGCTTGCTGAGAATTTCTTTGGAAATAAATGTCAGAAAACATCTCAATGCTTTTTTACAATGTTAAAATCAATTGTAGGCCTAGTACAACAAGCATACTACTTTAATGCCCGGAGAAGGAAAAACATAAATTCAAAGAGCCAAATTGGAAAGTATCAATATAATAATGTTGCTTATGGAATTAAAAATGACTTTAACATTTCAAAAGCATTCTGTTAAGCAAAGTACTGAGCCAAAGCATAATATTTTTTCCTTAATCTCCAAATACAGTCAATAATAGCCTCCATCCAAATTAAATCAAGTAGACAGCATACTTTTATCACACAAGCAAAAGCGCTATCACTGATTGCACTAAAATATATTTTTTTGTATTGCATTATTGAAAGATTTTAAATAAATCATCTGAAGGATTCTATTTCACAACTAATTTAATGTATTATTAACGTATTTTGTGTAACTGTATAATAGAACATACTCCAAAAGCCATGCAAAGAAACCAGTGTATTTAAAAAAAAATCATTACATATTAGAAAAAAAAACACATGCAGAAAAAAACTGTACTACAAGGAGAAACAAAATAGCAGACTAGGATTGTAGCAGGAGAAAACGTCCATGTTGTCAATGTAATAAAGAATAAGCACTTAGGTTCTGTGGATTGGCATTTGAGAATTATAAAATGTATCACTGCATTATTAAAACTGTATTTTTATGTGTAACATGCTGCTGTCTTTAAGAGTCCATATTTGTTGTTAGCATGATGTTACCTAATGCTGCAAACTTTCATAAAGCAAATTATAAAAAGATCAGCAAATCTTTCAGGAACAGGAGGGCTACAAGACAGCAGACCTGGAAATGGTGCGAATTCATGAATACATAATTCAATGACACACACCCATGGGGGCTAGGAAAGTGCACTCAATAGTCTTTGCTAAAAATTCCTAAATGTTGAATTTTTAGGAAAAAAAATACCCTCAAAACCACACAGAATTCTGAATTTGTAACCAGGTGACCAGGTAGGTGTGTGGGTGTGTCTGTGTATTTTACACATATTAATATGATTTGCTTTTACATTTTCCAAAATATATAGCATAAGTAATTTTATATAGTTTGCTGAGTTCACTCTTCAGTGTAAAGCTGCTTTCAAAGCAAAATATTCTCCTAATGAGATCCAGTCTCCAGAAATGAAAAGTTTCATTTAATTATGTTCTTAAAGGAGTTCACATTAAAGTTTTACAAGGAATGAGATGATTATGTTTCTAAAACACCTTACCTAAGATCCTCTTAGTTAATGAGAAATCAAAATACTGGAATCTGAGCAAGGAAGAAAGCTGGGTTGCACGTATCATCATTAGTAGTCACGAAAGTGAAGCTGTTTGGAGAGATGCAGTTCAGAACAGCCTGGGGCTCAGGTGATGCTCATGAATGACTCAAATACAGAGTGTGCACGTTCTGTCTGCACCTCTGTGCTGCTGTCTCACCTCGGCATGGCTGTTAGGCCACCAGAACTTTACAGTGCTGCTGACCTTTCTAAGGAACTAAGTTAAGGGTAAATGGCAACTGGATCATTTCAAAAGGAAATTATTTTTTATTCTCTAATAGAATCTGGGAGTGGGCAAGTAGAATAAAAGGTTCTCTAAATGTTACTGGTACTGTTTGACAAGAACTCACAGGGCCAGCAATAGCCTTGAATACTGTAAATCTTTCAGAACACAAAAATTCTTCCCAGCAAACAGGATGTTACAGTTCTGAAAAATGCTTCAGTGTTGATGTTAATTTGTGAGGAAAAACAGAGTTTTCTAATGTACTAAATAAATTTTACTGCTCTATTCAGGTCATTAAAACTGCCTCACAGAATCACCAAAGAGAAGGTATTCTGAAACCTTCATATAGTTCTCATGTTGAATCTCTTCTTTTTATTCTTCCATGAAAATCTGATAGAAATCTATATTCAACATGACTGTATCACTGGGAGGTGGAGAATCATAAAACATATCATAACACCAACACTGATGCAGGGACAAATGCATGCTCACACAATATTATAGAAATTCCAGGTCTTTTCAAATTCTTGCTGGTGTTGTCACAAGGGTTTTATTAATTCAAAGCTCAAACAGTAAGGTATGTTGTTTGAAATTAGCAAACAGTTTCCAATCTACCTGTTTACAATTTTCTTCCAAGTGTCCTTCTCCAGGCCCAGAGCAGGTGGAAGCGGACCTAGTGGGGACATCCTCACCTATTCGACTACGCTGAAGCGGGGACTGGCAACAGGAGAGGGGAGGACCGGGTCAGAGAGAGCAGTGAGTGCTTAGCCAAGCCTGTTAGCTGCAAGAGTATACGGCTTCGCATATAAAACCAAAAGCTCCAGAATGCTCAGTCATCAGGGCGTTTCCCCAGTCAGCAGAGCCTCCTTGGAAGCAGGAATACTATTGCTGTAGATGATCAGAGGTCAAGATGAGCCTTGAAAGGGACTATGGTCATAGCTGAGATTCAAATCTCATCTGGTGATAAAGCACTTAGCATTTAGTTTAGACCCCAATGCCCTTAGATTACTGATTTTTTACAAAGTTATGTAGACATTTCACCTTTTTAAGGGCATTATCCTGCTCTAGCCAACAGTATCTTTTTATGTCCTAGGATTTTTTTGTCATGCTGTCATTCCCACATTTCTCAAAATGACACTTACAACAGCAACTATATTTACAAATGTTCAGTGGACGCAACCTTAAAATAAGACATTTAAGAAACAGTGAATCTGTCTCCAAGGACTAAAATGTAGTGTCCTAAGGTATAGAACATGACTGAGTGATTATGAGGCAAAAGAATCTATATCTGAATCAAATAATAAGGCTTACTAGTCTATCTTGACAACAGAGAACAAGTGAAAGCCTTAAATGATCAATAAAAACCTAGAGGGTACCCAGAATGTAGCGATGTATCTGCTATGTAAGCTGAACTGTACTATAATTTGTACAGAGCTGTGAAAAATCCAGTACTTAAACAAGAGCCAAGGAATTACCAAGTAACTATGGAAGATTTTTGCCACCGGAAGATACTGAAGCCTTGGTAGGCACTAATGTGTATACGGTTACACTCTACATAATTCCCTCTCCTACAGTAAGCTGGCCTTCTGAATATAACAGATATGCCTCCTATTGTTACGAGGCAGGAGGGACTTTGCAGATCTTCTCCTGGTGTTTTAGTTTTTATTTTATTTTATTTTATTTTATTTTATTTTAGTCTTTTTGAGACAGCTCTCACTATGAAGTTCAGGCTAGCCTCAAGCTCACTTTGTAGCCCAGGTTGGTCTCAAACTTGCAATGATCCTTGGGCCTCAGCCTCCTGAGCGCTGGAATTACAGAAGTGCACCACCACACCCGGCTTTTTCCTTTCTTTTTACAGATGTGTTTTGCTGAGCAGTAAGTTCATGGCAGACAAATTTTCTCCCTTTTAGCACTTTGAATGTCATCCCCTTCTTTCTGTCACCCAATGTTTCCAATGAGAAAACGGCTGTTAATCTTTAGAGGATGCCTTGGGTGTGACGACTTGCTGCTTTCAGGATTCTCTCTTTAGCTTTCAATAGTTGAAGGTGATGTATTCTGTTGATGTTTCTCCCTCCCTCTGTCACATGGTGGAGTTGAGCTACTTAGATATAGAGATTAGTGTTCTCTTCAAAGTTGGGATACCCGGCTACTATTTCTTCTAATAATCTCCCCTGCTGGCTTTGAAGCAACAAGTTTCCTGCTGGACAAACTCTACAAGCTGTGAATGGCTCTGGTTGACACGAAAGCAGTCACCTCAGGCCTGAGAGTGGAAGAAATTGAACTCAGCCAAGAGTAGAGGCCCCAGTGAAATCACTGACCTCAGCACAACCTGGTTATCAGCCTGGTAAGACCCTGGGCAGAGGACCCAGAGACCACACACAGATTACTAACCCACAGAAATTGGCAAGGCAAAATACATGGTAGGTTTGCAGTAAATTGTGATGTAATAGAAAACTAGTGTAGGAGTCAAAAAGGGGAGAACTTTCAAGACAACAGGTTTTAAAATGATGCTTCAAAATGTCATCTGAAATGCAATCCTTTCCCTGTTTGTGTTAATCATTCATTAATTTATTGTGTAACATTTTATTAGATTCCTACTATGTTAATCAGCTTTGTATCCAGGTGACAAAATACCTGCCGTGACTCACAAGAATGGAAGATTTACTCTGGCTCACACTTTCCAAGATTTCAGCCCACAGTCACTTGGCCCTATTGCTTTCGGCTCATGGTGGCACAGCATTCCATGATGGGAGCGTGTGGTGGACGTGGCCTGTTCACTGCATGGCAGCCGGGAAGCAAAGAAAGACAGGACAGGCAGGATCCCAATATTCCATTCAAGGGCCCCTAGTCCCCTGTCCTAACTTCTTTCCCCTAGGTCCACCTCTTAAAGGTTTTATCACCACCCAACAGTGACAAGCTGGGGTCCAAGTCTTTAACACATAGGCCTTTGTGGGACATTCCAGATCCAAATTATAGTATTTATTATGCTCCCACAGGTACTGTACTTGGTGTTGAGTACAGAGAATGGGCACAACAGTCTCCTGATGTTCAGCTTCCTGAAATCCTCTGCTTTAGACACACCAGTCTACTCAGACAAACCCCATCTTTTCAACATGGAGTACTGCTCATCTCCTTCATCACTTTCGTAAATCTCATCCTAATCATGCTGTAGGATACATCTTACTCTCTGCGAAGCTTTCCATGCTCAAGTCAGTGTACACTAAGAACATTGGGTAAGTATCCAGTTAGCCAGCCTGAAGGAAGACTAGCAAGGGTGACAGGGCCCAAACCAGTAGGCTGGATTTAAAGGCAGCACATTACTCTAGGTATGGGGTAGGGAGGTATGGAAGGTACCAGGGAACAGTGGGGCCAGGCTACATTCTGAAGATGTGAGAGCTAGGTTGTACAGCAAGAAAATTCATTGCAACCAGGCCAAAACTATACCTATAGTCTTATGTCTTGAGGTTCAATCCCAGAGTGATAGTTTAAAACAACAGACTTTTGTTCTGTGCATTAAAAATCAGCCAAGATGGTGGGAACCTCAACTAGAAACAGTACAAGGTTCAGGCTCAACCATAAAAGTAGAGCCTAGGAATCTAGTTGCAGCCAGGTCTGAGAATCACTGACCCACTGAGTTAAAGCTTCTCAAATTCCTCTGAAGATCAGGATTACTGTATCAGAACCTGGGTGTAAACTAGGCCTGAAGGAGACAAGCAGCTCACACAACTGGAAGGGGGAGAGGTAAGTAGAAGCATCAGAATAGCATGACAGTAGAGATAAACTGTGCATAGCACCAAAGAATCTAAAGTAACTGAATGACAGTGTTGCAGATCTTTTGAACAGTGAATTAACCATGTTATCACTGGCAATAAATTTAACTTCTTAATCATGTTTAGTTTGAGTTTGTAAACAGGTTTTTGGAACCTCCAGCTAAAGAATGTCCTGTGATATTGTCAGCCAAGTCTGAACACTTAAGTCCTAGTTCAAATTTTCTCGTGTGCATGTTCTCAGAAAGCAGGCTTTATGGTCAAAATGAGTTGATCCCCAACAGGTCACAATTATGTTAACATGTGAATCTAAAACACACTTCAGCTCATGGGAGCGAATACTTGAGCAAAATTCCATTATAAAAGCACACACACAGACTCACACGTACTGCTATGATCCGAGCAACCTCCAAGAATCCATGGTGATCGAAGGTTTGGTCTCCACAGGGGCAGGATTTGGGGGTAGCAGACATTTAAGAGGTGGGCCTCGTGGATGTCCTTAGGTCATGGAGGCATGCTTTTGGAAGGGACTGAGATGCCACCCTCCCACTGACTTCCTGTTTTGTGGTATAAGCCTTTCCACACATATTCCTCCAGTATGATGTGAGGCAGGCAAGAGCCATAGCCTGTGTGGATGCCAGGGCTCTACTCTCGGCCTCTAAAACCATGAGCTAAACAATCCCTGTTCATCAACAGCTTGTGTCAGGTATTTCATTACAGTGACGGAAAGCCGGCTAAGACACATATTTATGCTTGCACGTCTTTACACCTAAACACAGAAAAGAGTGATTTAAATTTTAATTAAAGCTTTTATTTTTACTGGTTCATCTTGTACTTTTGAAAATTATAACAGAAACATGTACTTCTAACTTTTAGACCAAACAAAATCATCCAACTACTTTCCCTTGTACCTCTCCAAAACTGGCTTATTGGCTGAAAGTTTCCAATGGAATTTCTTTTGATAACTGCTGAGGTATTTTATGAAAGGGTCATGGATCAAAACTATTTATATTACAATAATAACTTTGGTTTAAAGAGATTTGCCCTTGTTTCTTTGACACTGGACAACATTTATTACTATGTAACAGATGTGAGAAGTAAATGGATCCTTCCAGAGAAATATTTTAAGGCCAAAGAATGAGGGACGGCTGTGGAGGGTCCACAGGAAAACACCAAGTTCCTGATTATACCGAGTCCTTCTGGTCTGAAGGCAGAACTGAGAAATTTGGCTTTAAAGGTGTAAAAGGCAAAGCTTTTATGTAAAGTAAAAGTCAACCACAGCCACAGGAGAAACCCAAGTGTAGGCTGTTACACTGATAGGAAGAGAATGAGAATGGCCAAGACAACCCAGTAACTCATGTCTGTGGTGTGCCGGTCGCATGTCAGGGACTGATTAAACATTTTATATCCATTAATCAAAACTCGCAATACTTCTGTGAAGCAGACTACTACCTAATAAGAGAAGTAACAGCTTATGCTCCATTGTTAAGCGTCTCTCATTATTTTATTTCTGATGGAAGCAGCAAGTATTTTCCTTCAGCCAATAAAAAAACAGCTACAAAAATAATTCCTTGGTATCTAGTGTCTCAGAAATTTGAATTCTACTCCAAGCAAATTTCACTTACCAAATCAAAAAAATAATGTTCCAAGTATGGCATGTAATTAGTACTTTTGCTCTTCATAAAATCAAGAATCCATTATAGCTTATCAAACTTTTCAAATACATTTTACATCCAGCTAGCCTCAGATCTGCAATTCCATCCTCAAATCACACGTTACAAATTAACACTGTCCTTGTAACAGACACTAAACTGCTGGTTCTTTCATATTACAAAATATATACAAGAGGTGCTTGAGAAAACCGGCCTAACAGGTTTTCACTCTAAGACTGGAAATAGGCAAAGCAGGAGAGAGGATTAGTGTCAACAGCAAAGCTTGATTTTTACTGAAAAATAAATGGCTAGGGTGCTCCACAAGTTTCTGAATGAATTTTTTAAAAAAATATATGCCTAGAAATAGTCTGTAATTATGCTTTCATTCTCTTGGACATACCTTTCTCACGTCTGAACTCTTTGGTTCTGTTGTCCATGTTATGATTCTAGAAACAGCAAGCCTCGTCTCGCTTGAGTTTACAAAATCTGTTGGATCCATCTGTCTGGCCAAAGACTCGATATATTTTAGGATTGCAACCTTCACCTGAAAGACCCAATAATTACAAACATTAAATGCACTTGATAAGTCTTTGAATAGAATTCTTTCTTTCTTTTTTTTTTTTTTAAAGAGTCTCACTAGGTTACTTAGTTACTTAGGCTGACCTCAAGCCTACAATCTTCCTGCCCCTCCATCCCTGGAACTGAACTACAGGCATGTTGTCCCAGCTTGAATAGAATATTTAACTGGTGCTCTGAGAAAAATGAACAAAATTGAGGGGAAGATGTTCTTTGATTTGGATTTGTTTCCACACAGAGCAACTCTCATGTAAGATGCAAGATCCTTGTAGAGCAATATGACTACTACAGAGGAGACGGGTTCAACTGTCACTCTGCTCCCACATATTCTAAGCCGCCTCCTACCTTTTAAGTAATCAGTTTTGTTCTGCCTCAACTTCTCTAACTTTTCAATTGGTTCTGATTCCAGGAGAGGAGGATTATTAATTAGGTCTATCAATAACACCAACAAAGTTAATGATCAAAGAACAGACAACGAGCATGACCAGTACATTCTCTCTCCCTTGCATAATAACAAAATACTATTATTATAGGTATGATTTCCATCTTAGAAAATGTTAATATTAAAGAAATATTTCGTAACATAACAATCTTAGCATATCAGAATGTCTTTCAAATTTAAATACTGTGTAAAAGACCAGTGATGTTTAAATATTGGTGAAGACACAGAGTAACTGGAATTCTTCTATGCTTTTGTCAGGAATATATGGTACAGCCATTTTAGAAGTTTCTAAAGTTATACACATGTCCACTCAATGTGCTAGTAATTAATTCTTCTCTTAAGCACTAAGAGAAATAGGAACATGTCTACAAAGAGCAAAATAGGAAAGCTCATAGTAACTTAATTCCTAACAGCTAAACATTAGTCATGTATTTTAAAAAAAAAACTTTTAAGCAACTTTTAGTGGTGGTGCTTGAATTACAATGACAAATACTTACTGACCTTTAGGTTTGGAGTCTGAGTTTGATCCACAATAAATCTCATCAAAATGTTAAATTGCTGATCGAATGGAAA
Organism: Dolichotis patagonum; assembly: GCA_004027295.1. Lineage (NCBI taxonomy): Eukaryota > Metazoa > Chordata > Mammalia > Rodentia > Caviidae > Dolichotis > Dolichotis patagonum. Next base: position 82,516 of record PVJX010001610.1, on the reverse strand, counting down.
AGAGTCCCTAGGTTCAAGGAAAAAGAGAAGTGCTTGCTTTCAAAGAAATCTATTACAAAAAAGAATATAAAACTATATAATAAAAACATACTGTTGCTGATCAATATAGGGAAAACCTGTTCATGTTTTTAAAAGCAATTTTCATTTTTTAATATACACTATATACATACATGGTTATGTAGAAAATTTAGAAGAAAGTCTCCCAAAACACATACTAAAGTTACTTTGAGTAGCTATCTTAAAAATGAAGACTATCGAGAATTGAAATAAAACTTCGCTCTTTAACTTTGGGTGTTGGGTATTTTGTCCCAGCAATGAGAAACATAACTAAGACACAGTAAAAAAATTTTTAAAATCTGCATATGTATTCCTCGACTCCTATTTCTGACCTTTTTTTGAAACTCTTGTAACAACAGTCTCCCATTCCAGTAAGGCCACAAGTGGCTATATCTTGCTAGTCTAACAGCAATCCTCTTCCTGTCTATGGCCCTTGTTATAAATATCGGCTGCATCAGCACAATCCCTAGTCAGTCCCTAGCCACACTACCATAAACCCACTGTACCCTGGTGCACGGTGATGCTCCCAAATTCCGCTAACCCTAATCATCCAAAGGAGGACAGTCGGAAAGCCTCAGTATCCATGTAGTTATTGTACTCTGCATTCATTAAAAATCAAAAGAAAATCTATTTGGATAACTATTCTACAGCAGTGAAAATTATACAAGTTGATAGGGTCAGGGACCATCCTTGCCCCCTGCCCCAAAAACAAAAAAATGAAAACCTACTGTTATTAGTGAGTTATAGAAGAAATGCACACACGGCAACCAGAGTCAGGTATGAGTGGCATGCACAGAAGCAACAGCAGGGCTATTGTTAGTCAAGAACAGAAAATGTGTGAGCATAATCCACAATGCCACAGAGAATCAAAGCTTCACATATGTCTCTATATTTCACATTCACAAAAAGAATGCCAATTCAAGGAAGACATGTATTTCATCTCCTGCATTGGTGGGACATGTCAATAAGTATGTCCACAAGAGAATGTGAGAACTGAGCGAGAGAGAGATTGGAGTGGGTGGCAAAGACCATGAGTAACCAAACAAATGGCAAGAAAGCAGGAACAAAAATCTTGCAACATCACAGTCATTGAGCCCATAAACACCTACCTTGTGACATCCAGAGCCTTCTGAACTTTTGCTTGCACAGATCCAAGTAAATCTGCTCCCATCTTCTTAAGTAATTGTGTGAGAAGAACAAAAAGCCAGTCTTGCAAGTCATCCTTATGAATTATTATAAAATCCACAAGAGTCTCCAAAAACATACTGAACACCTGGATGCAAAAGAAAACCAAACACATCACATATTTAATTCAATCACCTCCAAAGTCCAGGAAACATTAAAAACACCCATGCTCCCTTCCCCAAGACTCTCGCCACTTAAGTTCACACCATCAACAATCATTCATGTCATAGAAGGCAAATGTGTTGTGAAAAACAGAAAGGAAAAGGGCTAACACTTACTCTCTGTTGTGAATTCCACCGCAAACCAGGTCATGCAACAAAACAAATTCCATGTTAGTTCACAAGATATGAATATCATTTTCATGCAATTTCTCCAAAATTCCTGAAAAAGCTACAAACTGATAATATACTCTCTCCTCTCTCAAAATTAAGCCTGTAAAGGTCAGTAGAGAGAAATTAACTTTTCTGATTTAATCCTGGAGAGAGAGACAGAGAGAGGGAGAGAGAGACACACAGAGGAGAGAGACACAGATGCACAGAGACAAAGAAACAGACACAGATGGACTCTTAACTCTAATTCTCCCATACTGCTTTTTTGCATGTCACATTCAAAAAGTACTATCACAGAATGCAAAACAAGGAAGATCCTACTCTACTGTACAGCTATTGACTTTCTTCAGTTAGCTTTTTGATATATGCCAATTTCTGATATTATAGAGTAAAAAAAGATTATAATAAAAGATGCTGATAATTCACATAATTTTCATGCTGCTATATAATTACTGCTGCTGTTTAAGGTGAAAGAGCACGCAATGAAACGTCTCTGAACAAGTTTCTGGGTGTTAAGTACCACTGGGTTCCCTTCCTTATTAATGAAATTGCCCTACTGGGACAACCAAAAGTAATTGCTGACCTAAGGGGTCTCTGGTGAGACAGGAAAGTCAGTGGGCCCTTGCTGCAGGGCTCCTGACTTAGCTTGCAAGTAGCTAACAAGTATTAACTAAACTGAGACCTCCAAACTCACTGGACAAGAGCCTTCTGATGGAAACAAATTTCCTTCTTTATCCTCACATTCTGCTTCTGAATCAGCAATCTAGAGGTAATAGGTAACAGAAATTTCATCAATTTCCAAAACCTTCTAAATATCCCTTATGGTATAATGCTTATAAATCATATACTTTTGCTTTAAATCTTACTGCTTTTAACATTATGTTAAGAGAAAAATCTAATTATATCTTTAGATAACTATGTGACTTTTAAACTCCATCTTTTTTTGGGCTTATTAATATTATTAATACTGTCCTGTCTGTGAGAGTCTTAGAAATTTTAAGGTATGCTTTTAGACTGATACAGTGAGAACTGTGCAGGGGTAATGGGGATATATTCACTTCCTAGTATCTTGTGAGTGACTTGAAAGGCAGGGATTTTATCTTATTTTCCTTGTCCTTAGCCCATGGCAGGTACTCAGTAGATGCTGAATGACTGGGTGGGTGCGTGGGTGTATGGGCAGATGGGGGATGGATGTTTGCTACTTCAATGACAATTCTTATAAGGAAGCGAGGATCAGAAAAAGAAGCGAATTAATACTGACGGGACTCTCAGGCCATCATAGGTTTCTTTCTCCTAGTAGAGCTTGGAAGAGACCATGTTTATTTAAAAACAGTACTCTAATGTAACTAATTCTGCGTGTCAGCATTTAAGATTTGTCACTGCTGAGTTTGGGTTCTATCAATTTCTATACTTTAGTTTTTGTCCTTTATCTGACCTTTAACTTTCCCTTTATCTTCTCTTCATTTTCTTCTCCTGAATGCATCTAACAGCTATTAAAGGCTTCTTCCCAAACAATGATTAGGCAGTAAAAAATCTAAGTCACATTTGTAAAGAGGCCCTGTCTCAGCATCAACCCTAGAAAGGACCTTGTCCCACGCTCATTGGCATTCCCTCCTCTGCAGGACTCTTGTTAGAATGCTAAGTCCTCCAATTTGGTGTTCCCTTTGGCCTTAGAAGGTAGACAGAGACATCAGCTAAGTGACCACCATCCGGCAAGTTCTTGCAAATAGCAAAATTTTACTGTATTTGGAGAAATAACAACCTTGTTTTATAATAAACCCATTAAATAAATACTTCATGTTTCTATCTTGTTCTATGACAACAAATTCCACGTGGGATACAAAAATAACTACGTACATATTTTCTTCACTACTGTAACTTCAAAAATGCAGTATAGATCTTAACTCTAGAACCATCCCATTGTTTGGCTAAAAGAAGGCATGCAAAAACATATATTGAGTGAATGATATTTGATTCTATCTCCACGATGAAGCACATTTAAGAGATAGTTGAATTCCTAAGAACTTAAGATGCCAAAACCTTTGTGAAAGCTGTAACACATACTATCGCTGAAACGGATATAAAATTTGTTAAGCTGAAACTACAGTAATGGGACTTGCTGCTCATTCTTGGATACTAATTATAATATACAGCTCACACAGACGTGTGGACAGGAATACAAGTAAGGCACAATTTCAGACTTACCTTACTATGAGGGTCAGCAAACATTCGGGTGAAAATCTCACACAATCTCTTCAATTCTACTCGACTAAATAAAATAAAATGGAAATAAATGACTCTAAATTTAAACATATTACTGCTTCAATGAATTACAGCTTTGCTTTTAAAAATCCTTTTGTTTCAGTCAACTACACAAACTTTAATCTTTATTCATGTAAGAGTTTTTCACCTGCCTGGCAAGCGCAACATCATGAGTTTGATTCTTGATACCCAAAAAAAAGTTTTTAAAAAAATGAATTGCTGTAATGAATTCATGATGAAACTAACAATGTAAAGCCATACATCAGCTGTTATTTTAAGATGAGGAAGTGAGAACTCAGAGATTGAGAGATCTGTTCAAGCTTGCACATCTGGAAGTGATAAAGCATGAACCAAATCCCTTTCCTATCATCCCACATCTGTTTTCCACCTGCCATAATGAAAGGCAATGGGCTACGCTGGAAAAAACACGTGCTTGGGGTCAAAAAGACCTAGAACCTTCATTTCAATTCTCCTGTAACCAAAGTGCCATGGTATCTCTCAGTCTCCACTTTAAGATGTAGCTGCTTTCTTTTTCAGTCAGGTAGTTATAGGACTGTGGAGAGGACTGAAAAAGATAACATTTCATACTTACTACTGTGCCAGGGACAACGCAAAACCAAGGTGACCACTGTGCCCCACCAAGTGCCTTTTCACTTTGAGGATGGAGAAAAGGATGTGCTCGTCCTCAAATCACCCAAGTAACCCCTTTCTTTGTATAGATGAGGCATTTACCCAGTGATCCTTGCTACAGTACAACTTGATGAGAACAGTGCTGATCAAAAGATTTTTAGACGTTCTTGAATCTGTAACTGGCAAACACTTAGAATCCAGAAAGTGGGAACAGCAGGATAAAACAGATTCCTGAAGAACGATCAGGACAAGTCATCCTTGTTTTGTTTCTGAGAGATTGCTAGAGGTGTCAGGGATGCCTCCTCAATCTTCAGGACAGAATGGAATAACACAGTACTGCTGGGGTGGCACAGGACTGAAGACCAAACATGGAGCAGAGCGGCTCATCCGCCAGGGCTCACAGAAACCCAGCGCCATGTGATGTGGGGCCATGCGTACCCAGTCTCACAACTTATTTCTAAAAATGACCAGAGGTCATAATATACTGCATTTTGTGGATTCTACACGGCTAATTTTTCAATTACTACTTGTATTTATTTTTTCATGTTTTAACATCTTTGTCGAGATTCATCTTGTAATCAATGACAGTATTATCATGTTTAGTAAGCTGCATTTCTTATTTCTTTAAAGAGATATAAAACAATAGTGTGTTAACAGTGCTTTGGATTTGATGGGATATGGTGTGAACTTCTTTTGGTGTACGCAATACGTACTTTTATGGAACATTTATAACATATAGAAACAGAGAAAAGTAAAAAATAATTCCAAAGAATTATTTTCTTTCTAATGTTACTTTTTTGGGGGAGGGTGCCGAATTGAACTCACAAACTCGTGCCCACCAGGCAGGTGCTTATGCCACTGAGCTAAATCCCTGGCCCATGTTACTATTTTGGAGTACTCTATCTTATTATGTTCACGCTGCAAATTTATAAGCCACATAAATATATATGTTTTAAAAAGTTTTAGACTGAGACTGTTACCATTTTTACCAAATCCTTAAGAGGAGTGAACCATACAAACTTGTAGCACTTTTATTCTTTATCTTAGCTGAAAGCTTTCCCAAAATTTCTCAAGTAACAACATATGACGGACCAGTGTGAACCTTATGGAAACTGAATGTTTTACAAGCCTGACAAATGTACAGTCTCTGACTGGCAAGTACTGTGTATCTTAGTTGCTAGCACCTTTAGTGCTTCCCCTAGCAAAAGCATTTGGTAAGGTCTCCATAAATGTCACAGAAACCCTTTGGGTCCCTGATGAGTGGAACAGGGGATTCCAATGTGGCTCACAATCTTAGCCTCTTGTCCTCACCTCAGTGTTCTTTGGCTCTTCAGTAAGTTCTGCAGGCCCAGAAGCCCTTCTTTCCTTTCAGACCAGTTTGAACTCGCACAGTGGTTGAGAACTTCTGCTACATCCTCAGTCTGCCGCAGATAATGGGGAATGCCACCGTTCCTGGAGCCATAGGAGCGCTCGGAGCAGACACTTGAGGCGTCACTGTTGGCATCGTCATCAGAATACATCCCATATGGCTCATATCTCCTCCGCACAGGCTTCTTCTGATGGAGCCAATGGAGGGTGGGGGTGAATGAAGAAGAAATGGAGGGTGAAATGGCCATGAGTCACACCAATAGAAACAGCAGAGAGGTGAACATATATAAAAAGACAGACAGACATTTACTTTTCCTGTGCTTACAGGCCACGGAAATAAAAATAGAAAGGCAGTCTTCCAGTAGGCAAGACAGTTTACAAGCACCGCACTCCTCAATGAGGGAGAAAACACCGCTGGCACAGCGTGGGGGTTTTTCTGTAGGACAGACTAGATCACAATCCTGGCTCCATGTGGACCAGCTGCATGACTTTAGAAAGACACTAAAGCTTTCTGATTCAGTTTCCTCATCTTTCAGAGGGTAATAATTATTTGGATCCTACAGGCCTGTGGTGAGGCATCAGTGAAATTCTGTCTTAAATAACACAGCTAAGCACCTGGCCACAGCAGGGAGACGCACCCTCGGCCCTCCTGCAGTCAAAAGCAAGAAACCTCGAGCATGGTCCATGGGCACACCTGCTTGCATATTCATGGTCCCTTAAGAAAGCTTGAAATTGACCCGGGCACAGTGGAACACATGTGTAACCTCAGCACTCTGGAAAGTTAAAGCAAGAAGACTACAAATTTGAGGCTTGCAAAAGTGAGCTGGGGACTTAGTGAGACTCTATATTAAAATAAAAAGGCCTAGGGGTTGTAGCTCAATGTGAATACCTGCTTCATTCACTTATATCCCACATATAAAACTAAATTAAACCATTAAGGATATAGCAGTACTATGTAAAATTGATACAATTTTTAAATACAAATTTTTCTAAAAGTTACTAGCTTAAATCATACAAATTTAAAATAAATTTTTTTGAGATAGGGTCTCACCATATAGTTCAGTCTGGCCTTGAACTCACTACGTAACCCAAGCTGCCCTTGAATTCACAGTAATCCTGAGTGCTGGGATTACAGGTGTGTGCCCTCATGTCTGGCCAATAAATATAATTCTTTAATCACACTAATGATTACGAATCCCAATTTGCTCAGGACTCTTCTGCTGTCTATTGTTTACACATAATTATTAGTAAGGCCCTGTTTTTCACTCTCAAAAGTATTTTTGTTTGGATGATAAAGTACATGATCACCCCACTGACATATAAACTATAGTCCTAAAATAAGAAAAATGTCAAAGAATTCATCGCTGAAAAAATGACACAACAGGCAAGATTGAGTTAATAAGATGAAATACTCATAGAAGGAGCAAAACCTGATGTTTAAAATAAATACTAACACAAAAGCACGTGAAAGAAAACTGTCTCCATCACTAATAAAGGCATCCATAGATTCAATAGCATTGTAACTCAGACCGGAATTTCTACACTTTACTACATTTCGTGCTGTTTCTACTAGGCCCTAAAAGAAATATACTTGCAACAAAAAAAAATAAAATTGTAAACAAAAGTTAAAGCACTGGTACCTTGCTCCTGGCGTCTCCTAACAGCTGTAGGCAGGAAAATATTGAAGGATGGGGAAAAAGCATAGAGAATTATGTCAGAAGCATATGCTGGGATTGTTCTGGCAACAAAAGTGTACAGCAAAACATCTTTTAGCAAACCAAAAACATAGGTTAGCAAGCGTTTCATATCAAGTGGATAATAATAAGTCCGAATGCATTCAAAATGGCATTTCCTAACCTTCCTATGCTTCCCCTAAGACTTTCTGATTTTTGCTACAATTCTTTGCCAAAACTCTCCCCATACCCACCAAGCACATCTCTAAGGTCACCATTAATTTACTATCTATTTCTATGAGTTATTCTGTCTGTCTTTGGGGCTTCCATTCTGTAGGCAAGGATTCAGTACCATTTTTGCATTTTCTCTTCAGGAGCAGCTCATGTGAGAGAGACAAAAAGTAACAAAGCCAACAAGAGCATGATGGGAGCTGGAGCTCAGAGAAAAGCTCAAGACAAATGAAGCCAAAGCGCCAACTCTCTGGCTCTGGCTCTGTTTTGCCTGCTAGACCTTTGCACATAGCCCCTTAGGCAGTTGCTTAAAACAAGAGCAGTCCTCTGCCTTAACTGGAAGTGCTGGAAGTGCCGTTTAGCTAAGGTTTCTTCAGCTTTCCCTGCTTCCCAACTCCACTGACCTTCACTTCCTAGGGTCTCTGAATAAATAAAAATGGTTCTAAATGCTACAACTTGGAAGGAAAAACAGCTTGAGAGTTCTGTTCTAGCTCCTGACTCAAGTTAAAGCCAGGGCAATCACTCTGTACCTCTGAACCTGCCAGGAAAAGGCCTACATGAAAGGGTGATAGTAGAGCTGGCCAGGCTGTCTGCTACCAGGAAAGCATTCTGAGAGTAGCAATCTGCTTGCTCACAGACACTCGTCAAAGAAATCATCTGGCTGAGCAGAAATAAATGCGGGACAGCCACAAAGAGATGAAACTACGAATCACTGTAGCCACAGGTTATAAAATGTTGACCATATGGAACATGGTGAGATTAATAGGCCATGGGGTCAGAAAGCAGGACATAGGGTTGTGTACTTTTTTCTTTATGAGAGAATAAATTTTAAAACAGCAAAGGCAAGGGCAGAGATCAGGCAGTTCTAAAGAATATCTATTTCAAATGCTAAGCACACAAACTGGAATATACAAGAGGCTGTGTCATTACCAGGTCAAGCACATCTTTAGAGAGCAATGTGACCACATCTCAATTCTGCCAAGGAACTTTTGCTATAACCACAAATTAGAGATTTGCTCCTTTTTTTTTAAGATACATTATAATGACACAAAACCCCACTGGTGTTTCACTAGTGCTTCATATCCTTAAAGAGTAAATCTTAGAATTTAGGAAAAGTTTCTTAAACACTGACAACTCAACTAAAAACAAAACAAAACAGAATCACATGGACCCACTGAGGTACCAGAATATAAATCTCAAACTTCAAACTCTTATTATATAATGTCACATGTTTAGGTTATGCCATCAAAATCTGTAAAGCAATAAAAGCAACAGGATGGAAAACAGGACATGCTGAAAAAAAAATCAGTCAAAAAGAAAAAAAAAAAAGCCCAATGACATCTGAGAAGCCCAATGTCATTGAAACCTCCTTGATACTGAGGAGCACAGGAATACTTGATCCTTGCATTTGCAGGAACACCAGTTTTCACTTACATTTGTGCAGAGGTAAAAGTATAACAAAACAGTAATATAAATTTATTCAATATGTATACAAGTTTAAATAGTGTCGAAGATTATTTAGTGCCCTGATTTGGGGGCAATTTCCTGTTGAGAGAGAAAAACATGAGTGAGCAATTTAGCCTGCACAGCCTGTGCTCTTACCAAAGCGTCCGCCACAGCTGCTTCCAGATCTGTGCTGGTGCTGAGAGCCCGCATGGCATTCACAGAACCAGGTATTCGTCCTGGCTGGCTCAGCCCGAAACGGTCTACTTAGAAAACAAGAGCAAAAGGAGTGTCACTTGGATTCACAATTCTCAGTTCTCCACAAGGCTTCTGCATCTTCCCACTAACACAGACAGAGGCACTGAAAAGTCCTTAGCTAACTTCACTGCACTGCACTTCTCCTCTACCAGGGAAGAGTGGAACCGTTACTGAGCCACAAAGCTCTCTTTTAGTGGAAACCATCCCATGGGATTTTTCTTATCGACAAGATTTAGGATAGGAGAGATGGGAACTTCTTATAGAAGGGAGCTGAGCTATGAGACGGATCTTTTAATCTATTTAGCTTTCCTTGAGGAAAGTGGCCTTGATGTTTATTCAAACTAATTGGAAAACTTCATAGTTTGATAAATGAATTCTAACTAAATCTGAAGTTAAAAAGTTACAACTTGAAACAAATGTATTAATGTGATCTCTACAAATTTACTGTCACTACTGACAGTAAACTTAGCAATTAAGCTCCATTAGTTTGGGGCACTGGTTTACTCTGATGTCCTTGTCACCAAAGGTTACTTTAAAATTGAGTAAAATTCCTTAATAATCCTCACAAAACCTAATACTTTTGCTGTATAATATTAATCATTTGAATAACATCAGTATAGATTTTATCAGAGTCTCTTCAAAGGATTTTTGAATAATTTTTATTTAGGTAAATAAAATGTAAAGAATCCAAAGAATTTAAGGCCATTTTCAGCAATTCAAACAACTATTCTAGAATTTGTTAATGTTCACAGTAAATGAAGACTCCCTAAGTCAAAAGATCAGTCTTCCTTAAGAAGGGCTGAAAATTCAAGCTCCAATAGGAGAAAGTCAGGGTTAAGTTACACTTCACAAGTGTGCTACACTATCTACTGATAAAAAGTCTCTGGATTACAATTCTAATGTATAAAAAAACCTTTCAAGGAATGTTATCATAAAAAAAAGGTTTCCCTGTCTTAATGAGTAAGATACTGGCTTGGACAAGGAAAATCTCTCTAGTACCTATATTCTAGTAATGAAGCACTTAGAATGAAAGGGAAGCTAGTATCTGTTTTACCTGAAATAATCTTTCCTATAAAACCATACACTAACCATTTTAAATAGGTAACAAGACATCACCTACACAGCTGGCAAATTTTGAAAGTAAAGTGTTATTTAGCTTTTTAGAGAAATATCTATTTCAAAACATTATACCTTCTACCACCATAGAAAATAATTTTGAATACTGCAAGTCAAGAGTTATACAGTAATGAATTTTTATAAGGAAACAAAAATTGTATGTTATACTATCCCCTTTTTTAATGCATATCTTGATCATTCCAAGTGTTATCTTAGCCACTGCATTTGAAGGTGGCTTAATGCACAACATACATTAAAAAAGACCAAAAAAGCAATCATACTTATATGTTCATCTACAAATGTATTGATTAGTTAAAATAAGAAATGAGCGCAAATTTGAGATTTACTGTGCACGTAATTTTATAAATGATCTTTATTCAAGTCTTTTTCTCCATTAAAAAAGGGTAGATAGTGGGGAATTTATGAGTAACAGAATGAAAGTAATTCAGTTATAAGCCATTTAAAAATTACCCAGCATAAACTTAAATAAAATGGAGTATTAAAAAAAAAATAGATCTCATGCCAGCAATTCTTGCTCCAGGGATAAAAGTGGTAATACTGGATCTTCAAACACAAAACTAAAACTTGTAAGAACAATGCAATTTTTTCTGCGCTTTTCAGATGTACAGAGCTTTGCTACACACAGAGACTAGAGTCTTTGATATATGATACAGAATTTGAATTTCAGATCTTCAGGGGAAATTTTTGTCTGGATCTCAGCAAAATGACAAGTTTTTGTTTTCACCAGACCAAAATCTGTTCTACACTTTCACTGCTCTGATACTGCTACAAATCTCAATTCTCCAAGAGATGGATATATACGACTGTGACCTCATTTTGGCCCCTAACCTTCAAGAGGATGCATTTAATCACAGTATACATATCTACAATGAATATCTGGCTTCATTCAGAAGGAAAATGACTCACTGAATTGGTATGCACTGTCACCATCAACATGATGAATTAATTATGCCTTAGTCAACTGAGAAAACTAGTCACTGGGGACTGTTAGCATATGAAAATGATGCCAGGTAGATACGGCACACTGAGGCATTACTGTATGCTTCATTTTTGCCCCCGTGGCCAGTGGATCTTCAGTATGCTAAAGAGAACTGAGGTTGAAGGTTTGAGGTCCACAGCTGCACAGGCTAACCTTTAGCCTAACTTATCTGAATCTTGATCTTCTTTTTCTATAAAACTTTTAGGGTTATGCATGTATTTTCATATACATGAAATTATATATGCTATAATTTAAAGCACTGGTAACTAAATAGTACCTAAAAATAATTGGAACCTGACACTAATAACTAACATTAACATTTGACACTATTCTGGGAATGAAGACTTCAGATAGAAAGACTCTTAGATGATATCCCCACCTCATTTGCCCACAGGGACCCTGTGTAACTCCTAGTCTTGGTAGTTGTTTTCCTAGAAAGGGGCTGATAGGAGGTTTCTCCCGTTTTGTTTTGATATAAATATGAACATTGGAGAAATGATGTTGTCAAACAGGCGATACAGCATCTACAGCCTATTAACAGAACTATAAACATTCACCAACTTAAAAAAAGAACACTGGCGAAAACAAGTATGAGGTGCACACATGCCAAGCGCTAGCTGACACAGACAAAAACAAATGTTAACATAGTGTGGAGCCAGAACGATGAAGAAGCCGAGTCATGCAGTTAGCACTTGTTCACCTGACTGCCCAACAGATTCAGCAGTGGAGAGAGCACTAGTGGACCTGGAATGACGTCGAGAGGCTGCAGGTAAAAGGAACGGCAACACCCACAGGGTTAACACACAGGTACCAAAGGAAATGCAGGGACTGCTACCAACAAGGCCGCGCTTTCTCATGAAAACAAATGGTGCTGGATATGAATAGACAGCAAGTGCCAATCCCAGCCTGCGCGGTGCTGCTGGCTCTCACACAGCTCTTAAGACACACAGGCATGACAGGGGAACTCCTGAAGGTGCTCCCCACACTCTTTAAGGATGCACCAGCTGATTGGACTCCAGGTTTAAATTCCCATCATGAAGCCTTGATCAGCCATTATGGAAATATGCCACATGAAAACACCAGCAGTCACAGAGCACTTCCTAAACTTCAGAGTGGAGAGCAGGGAGATGGATCACTAACTCAGCTCACGAGATGTGTCATCAGTATGTGATGCATATGCCACCATGCACCAAAAACAAAAGCAGAGAGGTTCATAATGTTACTTAAACAGAAACTGAATGAAATCACAGGAAAGGTCTCAACAGCTGGAATTCCATTTTTCCCAGCCTATCAATGCACTTGTTTAACTGCTAGAAATTCAATGGTATTAAATATAAGAACATTCCTTGGAGAGGCTATTGCAGTGTTCTGCTTAGGAGTACTAGCTTGGAAATACAACTGTACAGTCTGGTTTGCTCACAGCTAGCTGTAGTATATCTCAGTACTAAACCTGTCTGTTTCGTAATCTGTAGAATGGTGCCAATGAAAGTACCTACCTCTTGGTTGTTACTGAGAGAATTGAAAGACCATATATAAAGCATTTACTATCATGCCTGCAGATTCCACAGAGGTGGTCACAGTAATAAAGGGTAATGAGTAAACTTCAACTTAGACATTAAAATATTATTTTATTAGCAGATATTCATAATTATTACATTAATTCATCAACTTGAGAAAACAAATGCTAAATTCTGTCTTCATGAAGAAAGAGAGTAACTTTTAGAACTGACTTTGAAATAAAGACTTGCTTCAAAACACAGATGAATTATTGGTCACAGTTTAATGCAATATATAGCCTTTCATTATATCAGGAAAAAAACCAAAGGATAACATTCTTCCATCCACTATTCTGAGAAAGTCTTGGTGATTCAACCACAAGAAGCTCATAAGTTTAACAAAGTCACACTCAGCAGTCCTACCTTTTGTCCACACGACTGTAATATTCTGTACACAGTATCACTTGCACATTTAGTCACGAAGTTTCAAAACCTCAATCAAACATGCACAAGTGGTATATGTGGTATTAAATAAACAGCAAAGGTTATCTGATCAATAAAGACAAATTTTACCTGTTTGCAAAGAGAAAAGGAAATAACTCCCTCCTCAAGATTTGCAAAAATACAAAATAAATGAGCAACCTCTAAAACATGATAAACTTAACACTTTCCTAAAAAAAGGAATTGGTAAAATATTTTGTCGGCACTAGAGCAAACCACAAATTTATTATACAAGCACAAAGGTACTGTATGGTAGTTTAAACAGAAAAGAATTTTTAAGCAACATCTGATCCATACGTTCTTTATAAAGAGGTCGTTTGGTTCTCTTTTGACACAATATCTATAGTAAATCTGTCACAAAATGAGTGCCCTGTGAACACCCAATGATGGAACCCAAGGTGGATCCATTTAGCATCCATTTGACAAGCCTGATTTATAGTCAAGTTCTGAAGCCCTTAACTTCACTGTAGAATCATCATTGTAACCACATATTCATATGTTCATACCATTAAGAAGCTTCAAAACAGTTATGTAAACTTAAAAACAAGATACACAGTTGGTCTTCTCATTGCAGGTTTTTCTGTAGATTCAATCAACTGCAGCTTGGAGAAAAAATAATGTCTGTACTGAAGATATACAGAACTCTTGTCATTCTTTAAAGAATATAATAACTATAGAGCATTTACATTACATTAGGGTTTAGGAATAATCTAGAGATATGAAGGTAGATGCAAGGATGTGTGTAGGTTATGTGCAAGTATGCTGCCATTTATATAAGAGATTTGAACATCTGCAGTTTGGTATCCACAGAGGATCCAGGAACTCATCCCCTGTGTAATGGGATTCACTGAATCATAATTACATTAATTGATGTTTCTTTTTAAACAACAGCAGCAACAAAGGTTGGCTATGTAAGCTGACTCAAAGGCGTACTGACACACAATTTTACTAATTTCCAAAAGAGGTTAAGAAGTCATTATTCAAATGAATAGGAAAAAGAGGCAGCCTTTAGAGAAGATGTAGGAGGTGCCCAGAGGACAACAGGCTTGTGAGATGTGTCTTGGCATCCCCTGATCTGAAATGTAGGCCTGGAAAGCATCAACTCAGAAACAAGTCTTGAGCACTTTCTAAGTGCCTACCCTGGCATGGTCCTCACAAAATACATTTAGTACACTGCTGAGGGATAGACGACAGACACACAGATATCAAAAGTACTTTCATATGAGGCAGATCTGAAGTCAAACCTGCATGTAAATCCAGGCTCCACCACTTAGCTGTGCGACCTTGAGAATGTGGTTTAATCCCTAGGAGCTGGATGGCAATAAATGTCCCAGAGTTACTGCAGGAGCACATGGCATGCTACCTGTGGACAGGTATCAAAACGCTTCAGGTACACTTAATAGGCACTGTTGCTGCTGGATGGAAATTTCAGGGACAGGTTTAACTCATGGGGGGAAAAGGCCTAAAAATGTATACCAAAAGATATTCACTGTTCCCTGACCACAAGAGTAGAAATCAGCCGATGCTAGAGATTGTTAGGTTCCACATTTTCTGCCTTGGTTGCAGCAATTGAGCATCTCAATGTTTTGGGTAGTCACGAAGACAGTTAAGGAGTTCCATTTACCCAGAGGTTAAAAACAAAACAAAACTGAGAAACAAAAGAAAAACAGATGTGATGACTCAATTACACAGGGTTCAATTAGTACATTAAATATTCAGCGTACCTTGCCTGGTTCGTAAAAACCACATGCTAGATTATCAAGGCTGCCTCCACAGATAATTTTTAAAAATACGTGTATGAAATAAAACAGTGCATTGCTTCTAAGAGACAAAATAATCAATAAACAGACTGGACTTGTTTACTCATATAATAAACTCTTTGAAGGTCAAATAGAGAGCAAGGTTGCATAGATATACAGCCTTAATTTAAAAGGAAAAATCACCAGTTCATTCAGAAAAAAAATTGTGGCCACCCTGATTTATTGAGAATTCTGCTCCAAAGCGTCCAGCTGCTGTGAATAGCCGACATGCATAGGTGAGCTGCCCCATGAGGAGCTCCTGCACACCCAGCAGAGCACCCTGCAGTGTAAGGGCAGGAATCACCAAGTCAGGCAGTCATCTCGCAGGGCATTGGCATATGCGATCTCCTCTTTTTCAGTACTTCATAAAAGATAATGGGTCATCAAAGCAATCATCTAGATTCTGATTACTGACACAAACTGGAAAAAAGATAACTGAGGAGGTGTGTGGGTAACAGAGGAAGCACACTTCTCCTGCAGTAGCATTTACATAGTTAAAAGACCAGCTGCATAATCATATGGTAAAACACAGATTAATGTAGTCCACGCACCATGGGATAACTTTAGTTCTAGGTCTGATTTTTTTTAGCTTAGTTTTGTTTTTGAGACAGGGTCTTACTATGTAGTCCAGCCTGGTCTTTAGCCCACAGCAGTCTGCCTGCCTCAGCCTCCCCGAGTGCTGGGATTATAGGTACATACCACAACGTCATTATTACAAAAATGATTTCTACTTTTTATGTTTATCAATAGAAAATACACATCTACACAGCACTTAATATGCCAAAGAACTAAAAAAAAAAAAAAATCACTGAAGCATACAAAGTCTCTCTTTTCATAAAAGTCTTGTGTTTACAAATGCCTGAGGATTAATAATCTGTACTACATAAAAAGTGTATGTCCATTTTTAAGAACAGGACTATTAAAAGTTAACAAGTAATTCACTTAATATTGTTTTCCAGTACTGGGGATTTGAATCCATGGCCTTTGTACTGAACTACATTCTCAGTCCTTTATTTTAAATTTTGAGACAAGGTCTTGCTGAGTCATTAAACTGTCCAGGCAGCATTTTAACTTGAGATTCTCCTGCCTCAGCCTCCCAGAGTGCTGGGATTCACCAGTGTATGCCAGCAAATCTGGCTTCATTTAGTTTTCTGAATGTCATCGCTCTTGTACTTTTGTTTCCTTTGAATTAAATCACATATAAACTGATCTTTAGTAAAATTAAAGAAAAACTATGACAAGGAATAAACTTTGAATCAATTTGACTTTCAAGCAGCAGTCAACTTCAGCTGAATTTTGCCCGAAGCTGGAAGTCACCACAAAGCTGGGCTTCTTTGCTAGCGACTGGCTACAAATGAGAGTGGCACGAAGTGGTACTGTATTCCTCTGAGATGTGAGAACTGGGAGTTGCTGAAGTTCAAGCATGCAGAGGGGACAACGAAGGGTGACCAAGGAAGAGGAAGGAGAAGAAAGGATCACAGGACAGCGGAGCAGGAGAAGCAGTCATTCCACCCAGCAGTGTCGCGGACAAGCGCGGAGGGGAGCAGGGACAGGAACTCTCCGCTCCGCAGCGCCTCCGTGTACTCACCAAGCGGGGGGAAGCCCCGAGCAGGGCTCGTATCCCGGCTGCTCTCACGGCTGGTATCGCGGCTGCACCCCTGACTCATGCTGGGTCGGGGGATACGGCTGCTCCGTGCTAGCGTGCAGCATGAGGGGTTTCAGAGAAGGTGAACAAGTTTAATTCAATGAAGGCAGAAAAACTCATAAAACGGCAGTCACATTTGGTTAATGTAATCACGACACTGTCCTTGCTGGGGCGTTCTGGCGACTGGACCATCTGTCCGTGCCAGGTTCCACTGACTGAGGTGCCAGCGGGCGGGGTGTGGATAAGCCTCATTCTGCACGACACCTAGAAAGCTAGGAGCTTCACTGTGAAAGGAAAATTACACTGAAATGTAAGAAATCAAATCATTCCAAAGAACAAACTTCGGAAATCATCAAAAGCTTAAAAATGATTCACTTTTATGGCTCTAACTTTTCAAAAAGGGGACAAAAAAAAATCAAAGTTGTTTTCACACATACTTAGTTCTTGAAAAGATAATTTAATTTGGATTAAATCAGAGCCATAATACAGGCTCTGGTCACTGAAGTCCACAAACTTACACAGTTAAAAGCAGGAGAGCTCCCTTCTGCCAGTTTGGCTTCTCTGAAAGAGAAGCCAGAGGTCAGCACCCCTGGAGGCCGACCTGATCCCAGGGACATGCAGATGCTTCAAATGCACTCATTTGTCGAAACCAACAGACGCAGGCTGGGACTGCTGCCTCCTTATTTTCTGTCCCTAAGTCAATCTGCGGTTTTTTCCTATGGAAACCCACATGGATCTGCCTGAGTCTCTGCTTAGCACCTTCATGGATTCATTCTTACCCACTGAACCTACAGCAAGTGGACTAATTATCTCAGTAAGTATTTGGGCAAAAGATCCCTTCCTGGCTAGAGAACAGTTCATTACTTTATAATTACATATAGACAACGTTTATTCTTCTCATGGTGTAAAATACTCAGCTTACTGAAGCAGAATTGTATGACTAGCCAACAATCTAACAATTTGGCTGTGGAGCTCATAAAGACCATGATATACTTATTTCCTCAATTTAACCTGAGAAAACAGAGATAAATTAACTGGCAAAGTACTCAAAATCAACACTGCGTATTGAATGTGTGTAGCTGGAATGCCTAAGGTAAATAGCTAGTGGGGACAGTGTACATTTCCATCCCGAGAGATGTACTATTTCTTAGTCTGGACCGAGATTCTAGAAATAATAAACTTGATTTACTGATGTCAACGCTAGCAAGTTTTCAATATTATTATGAGCACAGCCGGTTATTTCAGAGCAAGATTTATTATACAGCCTAACAAGAATGTCTTGCAAACCAGAATCATTAAATTTCCCAATAAGTGAAAAAATGAAGTAAATGCCCTACTGTGCTTAGGTGCTCAGAACTAGGGCTGAACAAGACCCTGAAGGTTTGTGTTATTCCCATGCTTAGGTAAGGAGAGGTCAGGTACAGAAATGCAGTCTGAAAATGGGCATAAGAGGGCTTAAGCTTTACTAGAAGTTTCTATACCCCTTTTGCCAGAGTGACATGAGCTCTTAAGAATTTTCACTCAAATTGGTAATGACTATTTAATCAGCAATTCTTGGCAACATTCTAAACAGTTGCTACAAGGAAGGTAAAAAATTAGAGTGTCTACCAACCCCACCAACATGAAGCAGTTTACTAGAATACGTAAAACAATACGCTCATCTTCTGAAGACATCATGAAATGACCATTCCAGTTCTGAGCCACCTCGCTGGTCCAGCCCACCTGGCCTCTCTAGGAATCAGCCTCCCCTCAGGAAAAAGAGCAGCAGGCATCTCATCATTTAAATGAGAAGGATACTGCAAGACAATGGACATACGTAAGTACTCTGGAAATCTTGGCTAAGTGCACTCAAGAAAATCTTGCCTTATTCTAGTATCTACTCCAATAAAAAAATAAAAGCAGTCCTGATGATAGCTTTTCATGTAAGTACATGTGAAGTGGAACATTTTCTTAATAATTCGCATCTGATTACTTCTGAACTCTTATCTAAGCCCTAACCTCAACTTTATAAATGTATTAACATCAAAGAGAAATGAATGATCTTTTCTGGGATGAGCCTGTTATATTAAGAAAATAGTGTGCTAACAGTGATACACAGATACAGTCTGAGTAGCTGCATATAGAAATTCTTAACAATGTTTACTACCCTCGTATTTTTATCCACAAAGTTCATCTCATTGGTGCTGACTGGCTCCTATGACATCTGGCCAGTGGTAGCACTTAGAAAAAACAAACCACTGCTTACACTTATATGAAAAATCTGCCCACAGTTCCCCAAACCTTATTAAATAGGTGACATCTGCAGTTCAAATGTTGGGTAATTTACATCACAAGATGAAGAACACCTACTCACTTATAACTACTTCCAAAGACTGATAATCTGGAAAAGAGGATTTGAAATATCTGTATACATAAATTATTTTTACAGCTAAAACTTAAAATCAAAAATAATTTTAAAAAACCCATAGAACAAGTTAATTTGTTTCTTTATTATATGTCAAAACCAAACACTCTATGTGAGAATACAGTATGGAGAAGACATGTAAGAGAGACAATGAAAACATATTTGCCACCTGAACTTTCTAGAAGTACTCCTCGGTATTCCTAGGTGGCTAAGCCACGGGCTTACAGAAATGCTGGGAAGCCCTGAACAACCATTTGACTGCTCTCCACTTCTGACAGAGACTCTGTCCTACCTTAGGGTTTTAAGGGTAATGCTGACTTTTGCCTTTAAAAGAAAGGATACAACCAGAATTCACACCAAAAGCAGAAGTACAAGGTTAATGAAAACTATACATTGAAGACATGAAATGCCTCTCTAGTCATTTCCATGTCACAGTACGTCTAATTTCACAATTAGAATGAATTATTTACTTTTAATTCTCTAAGAATATTTTAAATCAGAAAATCTTAAAGCATTCATATAGCTAAAAAATGTCATCTGCAAAAATGTCAACTGTATTTCTAACAGCCGTTTTTTTTTTTTTTGGGTACCAAGGATCAAACTCACGACCACGTGCTTGCAACACAGGTGCTTATGCCGCTGAGCTTACTCTCCAGCCCATCTAATAGCCTTTTTAATGAAGAAAGTAACCAAAGAAAAACAGCTAAAATATAATTACTAAAGATTCTACTTATTTATGTGACTTTATGACCTATAGTTCTTTATTGTCTTTAAAATACAAAACAATGATAATTTACAAATATATTCTCCCAAATATTTGGTTAGCTTATGAAGGAAAAACTGCCATGAAAAAGAAAGAGTAGAAGGGAGTTAGTGTATTTCATGGATATCCAATAGGAAGCACAGGCTGTTTTGTTTAAAAAATCTTTAATGCCAAATAAAAGCCTTGGCATTGTTTTTATAACAAATGAGAAAAGAAAATTTAGGTGAGAAATACCATTTCAACCAAACAAACAAACAAACAAAGCATAACTGAATTAAAACATAACTTATAGATAACTAGTATTAACTCTGAGTGCAAATTCTAAATCTAGTTTACCTATCAATAAACACTGCTGAATTGACTGACTTGGGAATTTTAGAAAATATTCTTAAAAGATGCTGCCCCTTTTCTAGATATTTGTATTTAAAAGTGCTATATAATCAACCAAATGTTTATAACCACAGTAATAATCTACTACTGAAAAATGTTAATATATGCCTATTATCCTGTAAAATAGAATCGCTAGTACTATAGGAATAAGTGGAAAGATATACTTTATTCATATGTATTTCTTTGTATGTGTATATTCTCAAGAATGTACAGAAATTTAAGTAAAACATTTTTTTTTGTATCAGGGATTGAACTCATGATTGCACGCTTGCCAGGCAGGCGCTCGTGCCCACTGAGCTAAACTCCCAGCCCCTAAAATATCTTCTTTAATCAGAATTGTATATAAGATCTCAAAGCTTCACACAATACTAATCCTCCAAACAAGCATCAAGAATTCAACTTTCTTTAAAATAATACTTTGAACAAGAAATCTTTGGAAGGAAATAAGCTCCTTTTTTATTCTGAGTGATGTTTCATAATACTAACTTTTAAAAGCTTATAAAATGTTGTCTTTTCAGCTATACACCACATGAACTTCAGAGTTAGACCATGGAACACCAGCTCTTAAGACTTACACTGGATAACTGAAGTTGAGTTATTTCCTAATTTCAAGAAGATAAAAGCAGCATGCTTAAAACATATTTTTAAAAAAAATTCTAAGTAAAAAAGAATATTAAAAAGTAAAATAATAACAAATGGAAAATAACTGAGACCTCACACCTAGATTTGAAATTTGATGATCTTCCAGACAAAAACAGAGCCAATAGATATGCTGCAGCATCAGAAAAGAACCTGAGATATTCTAGCTTTGATCTTTTCATTGGTTGTAGCCACACCAACACCTAAACAACCTGTTAGCTCAGAAAACCATGCCACGTAGCACCAACAGGAAGATGGGACCACAGAGAAGTAACAAACCCACCACGTAGCTTCACCTTGTTTTGGAAATATGAATTCAAATCCATTCTTAAATATCCAGCCCTGACCCCTCCTGGCTCAGAGACCTCCAATAATTTTAAGCTGGACCTTTCCCGTCTGTACGCTCCTGACTACCCGTCCACTCCTCACCTCTACAAGTAGGGGAAGAGAAATGGATTCCTCATGGCTCTCTCTTGCCTGGCTATTTCTGCACTAGCTTCTTGTTTCCCTAGACCATCTTTCTCTTATGTCCCCATTCTGGCTAATGCCACCTTGTACTATATAAAACAGGACCTATCAGACCTCCCTTAGTAGAAAGTCTGGGAGAATCAGGGTGGATAAGGGGCTAAGACACACCTGTTTATGACACATTTTGTCATAGTACTTTTTACAGTTTCATATTTTCACTTCTATCCAATAAATGACAAGCACTCTTAAGTCAGAAGCTAGATCTGTTTCATTTATCTTCTAATTCTCAAGTCTAACTAAGTGGCCAGTACTATCACAGTGAACATTTAAGTAAAAATCATTAAGATCAATGAATACATGTAAACAGTGAGCCAACAGAATTTAAGGATCTATTACTCTGATTTTATATTATAGTTTTACTTTAGAAAGCCCATAGAGATGAAATAAAGGGAAAATATTTAAATTTTTATATAAAAATTAGATGTTAGACTTAAGATTTTAATAAACTATCTTTAAACTGAGTGTAATTCATATAACTACACACTAGTACAAAGAAGTCAAATACGCAACACAAAATGTACTGGATTTTGTCATTCCTAAAGTTCATGCTTCAACAAAATTATGTCAAAAGTAACTGTAAGTTTCACCAGTCTGATGACAGAAGATCAAAATCACAATCAATAGGGACCCTAGAAATTGCTTTTGAAACTTAATATAGGTTAACAGCTAGTTAGTTGAAAGAATAAAAGAAAAATGAAAAGTAACACTGCTTCAAATTATAAAACCCTTGCCTATCTCACCATCAAAAATTTTACAAAATGACTATAAATCACAAAAGTTTATAATGATGAAATTCCTTCTTCTCATTAATTCAAACCACAAGGCTTATCTTTGGGGGGGGTACTAAGTGATACCAATGTGCCATAATCTGTATACAGAATAAGTCAAAGTATCTTTTTAATGCAAAGTAACACCCTCATTTCAAAATCAGATCTGTTTCCACACAACGATTAGATTAGACTCAATGATTAGATTAGATTAGATTAGATTAGATTAGATTAGATTATGATCAAGCTGAGAATGGTGTCCCAAGGTGTGAAAATTCTTACCTGGTCCTATTCGGTTTGGACTCGTTTCTCGGCTGCATCCCTGACTCCTGGGAATCTTGCTTCGTTTTTCTGAAGATGGTGTCACAGGTGGGCCTCTTGAGGAACCCCCAGCCAGACTTCCATAACCACTTCCCAACAATTTTCCTGGGGAACTTGACCGGCTACCAGCTAAAAAGAAAGCAACATGAAAATGAATGATAGATGTAAACCAGGCAATAAATTAGAAAAACCCCAAAAGTTTTTATACACCATTTTGGGTCAAATATTGAGAATTTTATGTAGAAAATAGCATTTTAGTTTGTGATAGTACTAATTCTTTAAAAATGTAGGTACATGAAAGAATATTATGTATTATGTATCATAAAAGAGTATCTATGCTTGGAAGAGTTACTAGTGGAGTTCTACAAAAGCGACTATGTAAGTTCTGATTCAACAGAGCAGGCTAGACAGCAGCAGTAGCTCCCCTACTCCACAGCAACGCTCTACAATAATCACAAAGGTATTTGCTTCTTATTTTGTTCAATGATGCTGGAGACAAAGCCTGGGCCTTGAGCATGCCAGGCCAAGTGCTCTTCCACTGGGCTATCTCTCCAGCCCCAATTGTTTTATTACTCTTAAAGAGTATGTTAAAAACGTAAGTGTAACTTCTGAAGAGCAATAATGTTTATTTCTTAAGCATTATTGCAGAAAATGAATCCAAGAAAACTCAATCTAACAAATGGAAGTGAAAAACAGTAAGTAAAAAACAGATATAAATATGATAAAGAAAAGAATTATAAGATGAGATGATAAGAACATGCTCAAACATACCAGTAATCTTAGAAAATGTGACTAGTTATACAGTGGTATCACGATTCATGAACTTAATTCTGGTTGCAAACTGAATTGGTTGCAAACTGAATCAAATTCCATATAAGGTCAGTGTTGAACCTAATCACTGAATATGATTTGGTTTGTGACGAGAACTGTATAAAGCACACATCATGTACTCAAATAACCCGGAAGAAAAAAGCCTTTTAAAAACAATACTCACCTGGAAACCATTTATATCTATAAATATATATATATGCATACATTCATATCCATATATACACATATACATACACAAGGGTATATGTATAGCTATAGATTTTTAGGGGGTGCTGGAAATTGAACTCAGGAACTTGAGCTTATCAGGCAGGCACTTGTGTCACTGAGCTACATTCCTGGCCCAAAGTCTTTAACATTTAAATATATAGATTTCAAAAGCTTTATATTGTAAAACTGCCATCAGATGAATCACTTGGGGGACTATTCATAAAATAGTCACACTTTAAAGTGATTAACTATAACTTGAAGTGAAAAAAAAATCACTGTAAAGCCAACAATACACATGAACTGTCTCAGGACTTATTAATTTTGTCTATAAACCTGAGAATACACATAAACTATTGAACTATGTAAAAGGGGTAAAGAAATCCACTTCAAACTCTAGTAACTGAACATACAGAAAAAAATGCAGAAAGATTAATTAAGCTCATAATAAAGAAATTAATACTGTACAAAGAACATAGGGTGAGCAAGAATGAAAAAAAATTTTTTTTAAAAAGGCAAGAAGAGAAATGGCTTACCACCAGCAGGATTAGCAGATCTGGATCCTTGATTATGAGAGCAGAGCAAAGGACAGGCAAAAAGTGAATCAAAAGACAATAACACAAGACAGAAGGTCAGCATGCAACACGACATAAATATCTTGTTCACAAACACATTAGCAAAATAGCTATTTTTCTTATGATTTGTTCCTCTCCCAGTCTATTATATATTTATTTTGTACTTACTATACTTTATTAGCATTTATTTCATATCTGTTCACAAACAAATCTACACCATGCCAGGTATAGTATTTGCCTAAGAGACATGGCGAGAACAAGACAAGTGTCTTGCCTGGCCAGATCAAATCTCCTCTCCAGCTGTGAGCACCCGAGAGGACCATGGGAAACTGAACTTATCTGGTTCACTACCATCTTCAATAGTGCTTACCATATAGTAAACAGTTATGGCTATTAACTGCTTTCACTGAAGGACCCAGGACTGGCCTTAATCCTACCATATTTAAAATATGCCAGTTTTAAGGACCTTAATAGAATCTACTTATTAAAACAAGACTATGAATATTAGTACATCTTCATTTATAATATATAAGTATATATTTACCTCTTGTTAAAATAAATTTTAAAAATATTCAATTTATATGCATAAGCTTAAGGTACATAGCGTGATCATGTGCTGCTGTTTGGTGGTCTACCTCCTTGTGGGTGTGATTTGGCAACTAAAGAAAACTCAACAGCTTTTAAAGTGAGCCCCAAGACAAGGTTTAGAATAAATCTAAAGACTAAAAGCTGTGCCATCCCCTTCTGTTCCACTAGAGAAGGAATTTTAATCTTTACCACCTTGACTTAAATTTATTACATTAACCTATCTTCCAAGACCTGAATACTTTTGGTCAAGAATTCCTTCCAATAAGACTTGACCCATGTTTATGAGGTCATGATTGGAGCATTATATCCTTCTATGTCTCCAGGGACCACAGCACGACAGAATAATCAGAGGCAGGATGCAGTTCCCAAGGCAGCAGCTTCTGAGCAACACCTGCACCAGGGATCTGAATGAGAATCCAGGTCAGGGTATATAGTAACTAAGGCACTCTTGACCTAATGCACTCAATCTAGCCTTACTGTATCCACAGACATCTATCCCTAACCTTCTTTCCTGAGCCTCTGGAAGTAGACAGGGATAAAGGAGAAGTTGTCTCAACTACAAATGTCAGGCAAGTCCTCCACTCTATAGTAACTATGGCTCTAAAACTGGCTTTTTGTGTGTGTGTGGTGTGGTACTAGGGATCGAACCCACAACCTCACACTTGCCAGGTGGGCGCTGTGTCGCTGAGCTATATCCCTGGCCCAAAACTGGCTTGTTTACTGACTGTTCCTCTAGCCTCATCCCAGTCCCCACATCCTCATGCACACCTCATGCAGTGGGCCTTGTTAGTAACTCACAGGCAGCAAAACAGAGGCTCAGTATCACACCAGAGCCAGCACACAAAGGATTCAGGCGTGCCTGGCACCAAAGCCCACACCTGTAGTGCACACTATGCAAGACAGCCTATGCCCATAGGTTCTGTGCCCTCACCACAGGCAGTAAAATGACTGCTCTTTCACTATCTTTGCAAAAAGAGCTGAGCTTATTTAACATGAGGACTACATTCACCATAAGGGACATGGAAAAGGATCTAAATTCAGAAGGAGCTGCAAAAGGCCTTCTCAGCACTAAGGGAAAGCCTGAGGTTTGGCCATAGATAGCACTCTACATAAGCCAGATGGCCACACTGTCACTGTGGTGACATCAGGTAAAAGTACTGCACCTGGGGACAGGAGGCTCTCCCTTTTCACCCTGCCCAGGAGTGCTCTAGTAGCCAGCTGTGTTCCTTGTGCAGAGGAGACAGGCCACTCACAGGTGTGGGCACGATGCTCAGAGGAAATCCGTTCCCACTGCGTTGCTTTCCTGGCTGAGGCTAGCGAGCAAACTAACTTCACGTACACAGAAAAGCAATCATGGAAGGAAACTAGAAGAAACAAGGGCCCATACTGACATGAAGACAGGGCAGGCTTTGAGTGTTAGCACACAGGGTTAAGGGAGGAGCTCTTCATGGATTTACTTATTCACTACTGGAAAAGACTTGGCATTTATAGTTCTGCCAGGTTCTACTCTAAAATTGTATCAGAAGGGTTATCAATACAAACAAGGGTCACAGAACAAGTAGGTTTCAACTTGTAAGACTTTAAACTATAGGGAGAGAATGATGTTTAATTTAACAACACAAACCTTAGATCCCTGGAAAGAAAGTATGCCTGACTATTCCATCTTGCAAGTCTACCAAACAATGTAATGATTCACAATATCTTAGAGCCTTCCTTCCTCACATCAGTGCAATAAAAATGCCTTCCTTCCTCACATCAGTGCAAACACTGTGGATCGCTAAGTGCAGAACGAGCTGCTGAATGAAGCTATTTGTAATGGACAGCATAAAATACACTTCTTACGCTGAGACTGAGAGACAACTTTAGCACGACTGCGGCCCCGACTGTCGGAGGGATTTGAGGCAACATTGGTGGTACTCCCAGAGTTCTGCCGTCTTGTGCGGATCCGACCTATAGGACACAGAAAAACAATGTTTCCATAACGTTTTCAGTAAGTGTAACCTATGTAAGAAAACTCACACCAGGAACAAGGGGACTGATGAGCCAACCACGTGGGAAAGCCCTGAGAGCCAGGTGCCTGGCAAGAGGTTCCCTGCCACATGACCACACAAAGGTGATTAAGAATGAATTTTTTTTTTTTTTAAGTTTGCCATAGGGTGGGCTTCTGTGGTTTCACAGGAATATAAAATGCCTCTCTTTGCATAATCCAATCAGCACTGTGTCTGACAGGGAAAAGGGAACCATTTTGAACTCCCACTGGCTTTTTAGCAACCTTTTTTTTTGTACTGGGGACAGAACTCATGACCACACGCTTGCAAGGCAGGCACTTATGCCACTGAGCTAAATCCCAAGCTCTAATGGCTTTTTAAATTGTGCAAAATTTTGTCTACCCTAGCAGCCAATAAATAATACATAAAAATGAATCTGAAGCCTTGAAAAAGGTATACAAAATGGAAGTAAAGAACAGTAAAAGACAGCACAGTATCAAAAAAATATATGTATCAAATGGATGGCTTTTAACAGAGATTTAAGGAGATGTGTATACAAATTTTGGAATTTACATAAGTTAAAAGTCATTTACTCTATTAGCAACTGCATATATGTCAGCTCAGAAACCTCACAATATACGAACTGCTCCCCATCTTAAGATGAAGGAACAGAGAAACAAGAGACACATATCTGTCAGGACTGGTTTAGGTACCTGCATCTCTCTGGCTAGGCTGTGAGTGAGGACTTTTGATTCTCCTAAGTCACTGAGCTAAAACAAGAGAATTAGTCACATCAAATGAACATGAGAAAACAACTGAACTTAATCTCTTGCTTCAAGTTACAAAAAGATTTTTAAAATGCACATCTATACCTATTTGGCCTAAAAAATAACCCTTCTTACTAAACCTGCAGAGTATTATTTTCTCCCTATTCTCTTTTGGGTTTGCTCTATTCTTTTACTATAAATTGAAAACAAGCTTCTAAGTCAATCTCTTGTAAGAAAAACTTAAGTTATGATTTTCCCATAAGCTTTGTCTTTGCTTCACCCACAAGAATTACTATGAGACCAGCACAGTGTAAAAGTGCAGTAACTGAATCTTATTTGCTAATGTTTCACTTTGTAGAAATGAATTAGATCCATACTTCACAACTTATACCCTAATATTGAAATGTAAAACATAAAATCTTAAACATTCTAAAAGAAAACAGAAAAGTTCCTTTGCAACTCACAGTGGAAAAGTCCTTTAAAATCTGAAATTAGAAACCTTAAAGAAAAATGGAGGTGCTTATGGTGTAGCTAAGTGTAGTGTGCTTGCCTA
This sequence comes from Dolichotis patagonum, assembly GCA_004027295.1. Classification (NCBI taxonomy): domain Eukaryota; kingdom Metazoa; phylum Chordata; class Mammalia; order Rodentia; family Caviidae; genus Dolichotis; species Dolichotis patagonum. Next base: position 54,205 of record PVJX010001610.1, on the reverse strand, counting down.
GCACGTCTGAGGCCCTGGGTTCAAACTCCACACTGCAAATGAACAGTAACAGTAAACCATGATAAATTTGACTACTTAATTTTTTAAAACTTCATCACACCAAAAAGAAAACTATGAGCAAATTCAAGAAAAAGACAAATTAAAAAAGAATTATTTGCAATATATATCACAAAAGCCTAATTTCCTTCATACGAAAAAGGATCCATAAGAGGTCCCGTAGCATGCTAGCAAGGGACTCATGATGAACAGTGGAGATTGTACTGACTTGTCGTGTTTCCCAATTTCCATGGTGCACATTTCCCACCATCCCTCATTTTGGGCTACTGATATGATATTAATCAGTGTACAAATCTCCTGCAAATTTAACAACTAGTTCTGTTGACTAGCACCAGCATACCACTGCCATAGGAGAATGGAAAAGAAAAATAAACAGGAATAGACATTAAAAGGGATAACAAATGATTTTAAATGTATGAAAGTGTTCAGACTCATAATAAGACAAATTAAAATGACAATATTATTTATCACCTATCAGATTTGCAAAAACAGAAGAATTTGTTAACATTCTGGTGTGCAGATACTCTCTGGATACTCTCACTCACTACTGATGGCAGCAAATATTAGAATAGCTGCTACAGGAGGTGACAGAAAGCAGTTTGTCAATATCACAAACAAATGCACGTCCTCAACAATTCCTCTTTGGGTGATCATCCACATGCAAATGGTATACATAAAAGCTTAACCATGGCCGCAGTGTCTGTGAAAGAAAACAGTGGGAAACAGCCGAATGGTTATCAGGTAAGTACTGGTTAAACAAGGCTTATCCATACAGAGATGCAGTACAACATAAATAAAGAATGAGGAAATTCTCTCCAATCTATTATGGAAAGATCTTAAGATCTAATAAGTGAAAATAAGCAAGTTTCAGAACAATAAATACGTTACTTTCTACATTTTGAAAGGGGAGGGGGTAGGATTTCCTGTCAGGCAGCCTTAGCGGTTCAGACACAGACCACTTTACTATCAGCTTGGAGGTTCAGACCCCACAGGTAACATAAACTGCAACCACAACTTAGTGTGAGAATACAGCTTTGTTATACACGTATTAAGAAAGCCTGGTATTTTCTCTTCCCAGGACAAAGTCAAACAGGTACTATGTCAATCTGAGGACAGGGCTTTTTTTTTCCTCTGCTGGTTCATAGTCTCATGGGTATACAGTCCCTTCACAATGCCGGCTTAATGCTGATTTCTAACCTGGGTGAATTTAAAGCTAAGGTCTTGGTTTTGGTCGGCTCTAGTGACTCCTTATTAATTGGCCTCAGAGCACCTCAAAGATCCAAGCTTGTCCCTTCATACTCTAGCTTTAGATCCTCTTGTTGGTTTGGCACTTTCCTCAGATATGTTTCTTTTATAGGGAAATGTTTTGTTTTGTGTCTACTCTGTTAAGTTGACAATATTGCTGGAATTCCCTGATTACATCTTAAAAGAAATGATATGATGTTCTGTGGCCTTTAGGAAAAATAAAGTCCACTCAATAACTGTGACGAATAGTTAAAATATATACCACACTATGATCCTTCTCTCTCTCTCTCTCTCTCTCTCTCTCTCTCTCTCTCACACACACACACACACACACACACACAATAGATGTAAAAGAAAGAAGTCAATATAAGTCAGAGAAATTTTTTTTTAAAGATAACTGTACAACAACAAATGAAAATTTCTAGAGGGAAGGACAAGAGATGCATCAACAAAACCAATCTAATCAGAGAAAATAAACTGTTGAAGGCAAAGCCTTCAACTTTCCTGGAAGGAAAAAAAGAATATTTTTATTTCAGGGCTTTTGATACTGCTGATGAAAATCCTTTATTAATCACATTGACAGTTTTTTGGAAAAGATCTCAAAAGAGGGGAACTTAAACATGGGTACCAGGTTTAATTTTCAGGTATGTTTTCCCTACCTTGAGGGTAGCCTAAGACAAAAACCCCAGGTAGTTTCACTTTATTAAAGTTTTTTTTTTATCCTCTACACTTAAAAGCCAGTAAATTCGCCTGGCAAGCGCAAGGTCATGAGTTCGATCCCCGGTACCAAAAAAAAAAGAAAAGCCAGTAAATTCTTAATTTACAGATTATAAAGATTTAAAGGATTTCAATCTCCATTCTCATTACAAGAAGGTTATTATGTCTGTCTTTTTTTTTTTTTTTTGGTACCTGGAATCAAACTCAGGACCTTGCGCTATCCCGGCAGGTGCTAAGCTGCTGAGCTATATTCCTGGCCCTCGGGCAGGTTATTTTGGCATATACATCTGTCATACATCTCACTGCTTGGAGGTACAATTAAACCAACTTCTATTAAAAAATGACAATTTGAGAACTTGGTATCTTATAAATGTGCTACTTTTACCCACTTCCCTGAAAAGAATAGTTTCCTTTATCTTATTAAAACATTCTTTTACTTCTCTATACCGACATACATGTTTTTTCCCATTGTACAAAAAGGCAAATTACGGCCAGGTATGGTGGTGCATGCCTGTAATTCCAGCACTCAGGAGGCTGAGGCAGGAAGATTGCTGTGAATTTGAGGCCAGCCTGGGCTACAAAGCGAGTTCAAGGCCAGCCTAAACTGCATAGTGAAACCCTATCTCATACACACACAAAAAAGGGCAAATTTCTTAAAATTCAGAGGTTTTACATACATAGATAGTTACTGGGAAATATCAAACATTTTGTTTCCCAATAAAGGTGAACTAAAATATAAACCTCCACTCCTGAGCAGATGAGGCCACATATTTACTGAATGATTTTAATTATCTCATCAAAAAGCTAAACTGACATGGGCTCTGACAATTATGTAGTGATTATTTATTCTTTGAACCTATCAATGAGTTGTCAATACCTACTGATCATTAGAGCAGTACAACTTTTCACTTTAAACTATCTTGAGAAAAATATGAATATTTTTCCTAAGCATAGTAGCTTTCAAAAAGAACTCATTCATTTACCATGATATCTAATCATAAATTTTCTCATGAGCAACGTAATCTTCCTTTATCTACATTCCCAAAATTACTAAATATAACATAATGAAAAGTAATGTAGAAATAAATTTTTTTTGAAAGTTGAGTTTTTAGTTCTAGTCATAGTTGTTCGAAGGGCCCCTTAATGTGTATAATAAATGACTCCTGCTTTTTTTTATCAAACACAATAATAAAGTTGCTAATAATAAATAGTGAGTATAAATATATCACTTGAATTTTAATTTAGAGCATCAAATACAGATTCAAAGTTGACCCTTTGCAAACTTCACTGATGAAAGTCTCTTTTTGTTTCAGAGGCTCTGAGGTAAGATATTTAACAGACTTCCAAAGTTTACAAAGGCCTAGAGCTAGAGTTTTAACCCAATGGGAGGACATTTGCCTAGCATGTGTAAGCAAGGCCCTGGGTTCAATCCCCAGCAAACAAAAACCCCAACCCAACCCAACCCAACCCAAACCAAGCCAAACCAAACAAACAAAAACAATGAAACAAAAAAATAATGTTCTCAAAAATGCAGGTGAAAAACTCATACTGCCAAGCCACCAAACAGTGGCTTTTCTTAATAACCAGTGGTGGCTTTTCTAAATGCTGTGAGCTCTGAGCTGCACTGCTAAAACAACAGGAAAGTGAATGATGATCTGTAAGACCTGCCCAGGAGATCTTTCCTGTCCTGCTTGTTGTTACACAGGATGCAGGGAGGCCAGTGCTGCCGTCCCCCACAGAGCCCTGCCACACAGACAGGACACTCACCCTGCTCTTTCAATGGGGTTTTCTACAGTCTGATTCTGTTTTATATGTTAAGGGTCCATAGGCCACTCCGCCATTTGTCCTACCAGAAGGAGAACCAGAGATTTAGTCCTTTGTACAGTAATCGACAGGGCAATGCCAACCTTGCTCAAGACTGTAGGGCTGATAAAAAGAAAAAAAGTTAAAAATTCCTAGGGCGAAGACAGACAACAGGCTGATTTTAACGCTTTCCCATAGGAATACGGCACAGGACGTTCTGGAAAAAAAATGTGATTTCCCACAGAAAGTCTTTGCTTTCTACTTCATTATTCTACTCTACTCTGCCACTTCCTTTCCAGCTAGGAAAAAGAATCACTTAGGATTGTTCCTTTAAGAAGGAGAAGCATAAAATTATTCTTGCCAGCTGAACAAACAAGGAAAATGACTCCTCCACTTCAGTCTCATCCTTCTGCTGTCCTAAACGAGTCCCACACATGGACAGAGGTTTGTCGTCCACCTCTGTCTTGGAAACTTTTCATTTCACAGATTTGTTCATTCCTAAGAGTCACTAGTGAGGCTTGATGGAATTGAGATCTCTGGATCCCTCCTAACTTCCTTAGCATTTTCAGGGGAAAGACTCTGGAAGGCTTTTAGCAATCATCCCAGTAATTCTTAGGAAGAGATAAGTTTCAGAAACACTGATCTTGGGGTTATGTTCATCTTAAGAAAAAAAAAAAATCTATTCCTCTTTCTTTCCTGTGTCCTTTAGGAACTAGAATATGGAGTACAAGAAATAAACTGCATACTTTAAGCTAAACTCAGTTTACTTTGCATGCTAACCAATTAGGGCAGTTAAATAATATACAAAATGAAGTATCTGGTCCCAATTGCTAAATTGTTATCCTGAGGGCTGGTGGCATTAGCTTAAGCAACTCTGGTTTTGAAAGCATAACCATTCTATCTAGAAATTCTGCAAGGTGATCATGTCTGACATGTGCTAATGAAAGATCTGTACAGATTGAAATGCAAAAAGCACAAGAACTTCTTCACAAGAGCATAAAAAGAAAATCAAGTGAATCTAGATCTGCCTACTTTCTTCACCATTCGTCCTTGGGGTGTACTACTGAACAGAGAGCATTTAACACATGGCTGATAAATGGGCGAATGCAGCATGTGTCAGTGGCATAAATAAAAACAGCATCATATAATTTCACTGTACCTTCACAGGAGACAAAAGCAGTCTTTAAAATGTTTATATATTACCTGGTGTAAAACTTTAACCGCCTTTAACCTGAATAATTTACACGGAAATTTACTGTCAAAACAGGAAAGGCAAATCCTGAGGCCCATAAAAGCACAAAAGGAAAGAAAAGGACACAAAAGCTAAGGTGGTACATCCGGAGCAATAAAACCCAAGCCAGGCAGCCCACAAGGACAGGAGCATACAGTGTGGCATCAACACTTCTCCCCTCAGTGTGGACTTGCCGTTAGAAACCACAAGTAGCATACTTCAGGGCCAGAGTTCACAAGAACAAAGACTGAACAAGAAAGGAGGTAGAGAACTCAGGTAGAGGGAGGGCAGAACCCCAGAGGAGACAGAATGAAGAAGAGAGGGGAGGGCATGCAACATCTCATGCAGGGACCTCGGTGAGGGCAAGTGGGCACCAGGCAACACTTGGCGAGAACAGGACCAGAGAAGTGAGACACACCTCAATCACAGAAACAAACCGCTTACCCTCCGCTTTAGTGGCAGTACCATCTTTAAGCAAATTAAAAAAAAAACAAGGAAAGGGATAACAGGGAACAGTTAGTAACATTCAAAAAATTAAAAAAGCAGAATGTTATTAGCTACTAAAAAAACAAAAGTACAATTTCAAACAAAATCAAAAGGGAAACAAGTTCAACAGCAAAGCAGAGTCTGAAGCAAGTAAATGCACCTTAGATTGAAATTAGCTTAGCACAGTGTAATGTGTGGCTGTTTGTTTGTTTGTTTTTTGCCTTTGGAGAACAAAAACACAAAAAGGCAGCCCAGAGTTGTGCCACAATTGCGACTGTTGTTTTTTGTTTCCCTTATCCTCTAAAAAGAGTTTGTTCTCCCTGGAAGAAAGTACTAGCAGAAGGCAGGGAACAGCAGCATGGGACTGAAAGGGGAAGTACTGAGAGTCCCCCACAGCGCAGAGGCAAGTGAGAAGCTCAGAGAGTTGGCTCTAGCTAGCAACGCCTACCCAGCTACACACCCAGCAGCAGCACAGCAGCTGGCGAGCTCAGTACCTGAGTCCAGGCCTATGTACTCCATGTCTTCCCTCATGTGTCTGGATTCTAGAAGTTTGGAAAAGGATTGTCAGCTTTAATGGCAGCTTGTGCACCAGTGTCATGTGTCACCCACGTAGTAACTAAGAATTTCCAGCAGGTTTATGTTTCATTTCAGGTTTTCAGTTTCGTTTGGGACATAACAAGGAGAGTACAGGTAGAATTCCCAGGAAATGGGAGAGAATCTGAGTGCTGCAGCTGTGCTATTTAAACAGGCAGCACTGGGCTGAGACCCTGTCCTCAGTACTTCTGAAAGGCAATTCTCTCTCATCAGACTGAAGACCCTGGCGCTTTCACTAGCACTGGGAAAAATCTATTCGATCCACAAACACCCCCTACAGGCACGGAGAAACAGACTATGGCCAGGCATGGTGGCATATGCCTATAATCCCAGCATTTAGGAGGCTGAGATAAGAGGACCACTTTGAGTCTGAGGCCAGTCTGAACTACATAGTGAGACCTTGTCTAAAAAAAGAAAGAGTATGGAGTTGGCTAAAGGCAGGTTTAACTCACATTTTCCAGCACAGAAACAAATGCTAATGACAAACACTAAATGTGGGTCAAATAACTACCTCATCAGAGGACAGAAGAGCTGTGACTTCTCCCTTGCTCAAAAATTACAAATCAAGAGAGCACTGTAACATCCTTCACACTGGTGCAATAGTCAAGAAAGTAAAACAAGAGCCCTGCCTGGGCTTCTCCCCCAGCCTGTCTGTGCGCATGAAGCACTTCCACACAGCACACCTTGCTGATGGGTCACATGTTCCAGCCACACACTTAACTATGAATGCTCCTATCACAACCCCGCTTCCTTCCACCTGACAGAGCAAGAATTTACAAAAGCCCTTCTTCACATGATCTCACTGCTCCTCATGTATGTGAATCAGGTGGTCATTACCATAAGTGACTTTTGGGCAGAGAAGCAGACCTGGAGATTTCACAGCCAGCTCTTGGCCACCGAGCCATACTCCACAGGCTTGCTGTTCACTGCGCTACCTGTGCACAGAGCACTACAGGCTTTAGTTTTAGAGCTGGCTTTGGAATTCTAGCAGCCCACCAGTAAATCCATTTCAGTATTCATGTTAAAATTTATTCATTTTCTTAAAACTCAAAATAAAACCAATTCAACGACATCATCAGACTAGAAGTTTGAATGACCTGGTTTTTACAAAAATACAATAAAATAACCCATCAGCCTCACACATACTGGGTGCTGAGTATCTGGTAAAAAAATAAGTCACTGACCTACCTCTTTATCGGATATTAAACTTTTGGAAAAGAACTACTTAAAACCTCTTTGGGGCAATCATTTGAGTGTGGTGTATTTCTCTCAGGTGACCACAGGAGGACAGTACTGGTAGGTACTGATGTTGTTGCACTGGTTAGAGTCTATCACTTCCCTTTAGAGTCCTCCTGTCACCTCTCTACTCTGAGAAACACTAACTGCAGTGACTACGTGGTAAGTCTCTCCTTGAGAGCCTCTGTCCTGTTTCCACCAGTGCTGTGAGCTGGGGAAGGTGAGGAGGTCAGCTGTGGTGTGGGTACTGGCTGGGCTTGCTGGGCAGGAGGAGATGAGCTGTTGGAGGGCATGCTCAGGGTCCCTGAGCCTGTGAGCAACACGGCCTCACTCGTCACTAAAGACAAGGAAGCGCCAGGGAAAAGCATGCTGGGCAAAAGATGCACAGCTGGCACTGAGTATGTAAAGTTACAGCCCTGGAACAGTGAGATTTCCCTTCATTATGGTGTTCTATAACCCGCTCAGAGGTCAGCTTCATCTTGGACAGCAGGGCGACGGGGGTGGTGGTGGGGGGGGTGGGGGAATATTTTCAGTTACCTAAAGAGGCGTAAGATCCCGGAGGGAGAGCTGCTGCAGAGCTGAAGGGCATGGCGCCTGAAGTTGAGGAGACTTTGGATTTGGCACTGGCGGCTGCATTCACATCAATATCACTTCGAGATCTCTGGAGAGACCCAGTTGTTGACACAGATTTGGTGCTAACTGTAGAAGCTTTGGAGATGAAGGAGGGAACATCAGTAAAGACCATGCAGAATTTTCAGTATATGTTGGTAAAAACCTGATGACTTGCTATTCTTGAAAACAAATACAAGTTGCACCAAGGGCTGGAGTCCACAGGACTGACCAGGAGTTTCTCCTGCCCTGAAGGGGGAGTTTAGGCAATGCCGAAGGCAACCAGATGCCCAGACTGCAACACTACCTATTAACTTGTTTTCTCCTAATTGATTATACACCCCCACCCCCATATCCCTTAATTTTGGGTATTTGAGAAGAGATGACAAAAGGAACATTATGAACTGCCTGCCAGCCTTCTCAAGATGTGGTGCCAATGTGCAGACAGCCAGACGCCCTCCCCTTCCAGGAACCTGGCCCTTCTCCACCCTCTAGTGACCACCAGGCTGCTGCTTGGCAGGACATCACGAGGAGTCCACAGAATATCGCTCTCCTACGATGTGAACTGGGAGAAAAGCAGCACTATTTGTGGCAGCAGCACCATGCCAGAGGGAGATGGGCAGAAAAGGTCACAGAGCTGAATTTCCACTGGCCTCAGTCATCCTGACAATGGGAGTAGGTAGCAGAGGCTAGAGTGGGCAGGTGTGTCCTGTGCTGAGCACAGTCTGCAGGGTCTGCAGGGCTGAGCCGTCCCCGGGTGGACACAGGTGCCCTCTGCCTTCTCTGCACTGCTCCTCTTACCTCTAGATGTGGTACTGCCAGTAGGACTTCTTTTGGCAGAGAGTGGTCGACTAAAAAGCAAGGTATACACACATTTATTATCAAAAATGCACTCTACTAGCTGTAATATAAATACAAACTACAACAGGAAATTGTGACAATAGAGTTATTTCAGAGTTTTCAGAAGTTTTCAAACAGTGTGGGCCAGGACCTCACAAATCCTATTTCTGATAAAGCTTCAGGATTACATTTGGGACTCAAACACAAAGTGAAATAACCACTAGAGACAGAAACTAGAAATGCAGAGTGAAGATGGTAAAACATCAAGTCCCAGGTTTCCCAACTCATCTCTGAGTTAACACTGATGTCCTCTCAGAAGACTCACCCTGACCTGTAATTTACTATTTTTTTCTTTAAAAAACTTTTTTATTACCTGTTTGCAGTATATAAAAACTATATTCATGGGCTGGGGATTTAGCTCAGTGGCTTAAGTGCCTACCTGGCAAGCACAAGGTTGTGAGTTCGATCCCCGGTACCAAAAAAAAAAAAAAAAAAAAAAAACTATATTCATTGTGGGAAGTTTGTATATGCACATAAAACAACTGTTTCTGTAATTTACTGTATTAGTCTAACACTGGTTTCTAGGATGCCACACAAACTTTAAAAAACTACTTATAGCAGAGACCAAGGCTATCTCTTACCCTTCTTCGTAATACTTTACCAGAATCAGGATCCAACTGAAGATGGGGAATTTTTTTTTTTAATTGAACTGTTTAAAAATATGGAACACCTCATGAACTTGCATGTCATCCTTACACAGGGGCCATGCTAATCTTCTCTGTATCGTTCCAATTTTAGTATATGTGCTGCTGAAGTGAGCACGAAGATGGGGGGAATTTGGAAAGGCACACTCACACAGAAACAGCTGATTTCACACTTCCATGCAGCAAACGTTACACTCACACTGTCACACTGTGATCATCAAAGGCAAGCTCCTTACTTGAGACTTTCTTGAGAGCTGGAAGATGAGCGGTCAGACTGTGGCAGAGACACGATGCTGTCTGAGTTCTTCAAGTGGGACTGTAGGGCTTTCTGGTATGAGGACTCCAGGGTGTGGTACAAGTGCTCTGCCTCTCTGCTGAAGTGACTGTGGAAGCCCCAGTAACATCTAGGGAAACACAAGTTCTTGGTCTAGGGTTAACCTCGTATTTTTGAGGGCCAGCCAGCGGCTGATAGCAGCAGCAGGGTATGAGGGGAAGGGATGAACAAAGGGAGTGTCACAGCACACTGGGTTTTTCAGACTGGACAAGTCACTTCTCTGAACCTCAGCCCATCTACAGAATCAGAAATAAATGGTCTTAACTTGCAATACTAGGGGCCTAAGGGAAGGCAGAGCTAAAACACATAGAACTACATTTAGAATACAGGATGGAATCATTAACAGTAGCTTTCATAAATGCAATTTGACATTCCTTGATTTGAGTATTTAAAATTGCCCTAAGTATCACTATAACAGAAAAAAGTTTAGAGCTACTTGAAATCCATATTACCTTAAAACTGGAAAAAACTTGGGTAAGAGAATACAAGGATTAAACAGCACACTGGACAGATAATTAATAAGTCCATTTATTGAGATCTTTAGCAACTATGAAATATGTCACTTGTTTTGGTAGAACTGTCCAAAATGAGACTGAGGTAAATACTTCAGAGTTACAATAAACCCAGAAATAAGAGAAACATAACTGCCAGGCAGTCAAAAAGTAGTATCAGCTCAAGATGTATTATAAAGCTAAATAAAACATAGTATCTCAGGTAAGGTAAGATTTTAACCTGTGTCAATTAGAAGAGTTGGTCAATTAAGGAAGTGTGGAAAAACAACAAGAAATACAAAACTGGCAGTAGTTATCTATGCACTGCAGGTAAGAGTCTTTTTTTTTTTTTTCATTTTGTACTGCAGGGGATGGAACCCAAGGCTTCATGCATGCTAGATAAGCACTCTACTGAGCTACAGTCAAGCCCCAAGAGAGTAACTCTTAATATCGAACTTCTGTTATTTACAATCACATGTCAAAATCACTCTCACGGAGGTGGAGATCCTGGAGCAATAGCCACATGACTGGAACATGCTCGGTTCTGATGACAAGCCCACTTCCATGGGGAGACCAAAGAAGCACACATCCCTGAGACAATCCTGAACATGAGCTAACCCCCCAATTTCCCTAACCATGATTCACACTTATTTGCAAAGATACGACTGTGGGAGAAAATCCTCTGTGGCCAAGATTTTTCATGGTAAAAACACAGTACTTGACCAAATATCACGCAGCCAACCTTCTAAAGGAAAAAAAAAATACTAGAGGAATATTTTGAAATGGCCTCTGGGGTCATATTTAAAATATTAACAAAAATATTCAAATAAATTTATGGGGTTTTAATCCATACAAAGCACATGGAACATAACAGTAGATAATTTAAACAAGGTGGTATCCAATAAAAACTTACTTTCTGGCTTCTATCCTTGCTTCAGAATCAGCATCATGTATTCCCTTCTTTATTGTTTCTGCTAATACTGTTATGTGCCTAGATATTAAAAAAAAAAAAGCAATGACAATCATAAACAGAAGCTTATGTGTGGATGCAAACAGGCTTGTGAATCAACTTCAGAACCGCCATGAGCAACATGGAGCAAGGTCAGTCAACTACCCGCAGCTCAAAGGATGCAAACACTCTTTCAGGCCCCACTTCTTCCCCAGGGCCAGGACCTTTTCCCAAGCCTCACCCTAACCTCACCTAAGGAAATACATGGCCTGCTCTCTTCTGAGTTTTTAAATCACAGGTGACTTTTTGTCAGCCTGTACTTATTTAGGTCAATCTTTTATGAACCCTAACAATAAAAATCCTATCTTTCTACAGTCAGTTTCTATGAAAATTATGCAATGATAATGATAATCCTAACACTAAAGAGTCTGTCTGCACATTTCAATGGTGAAACAATACTTTTTTTTCAAGTTCTGTTACTATTTAATATGATTAGCTTCTGTTTGTTTCTGTTTTGAAGGGACATGGTCTTGCTATGTTGCCCAGGCTGGTCTTGAACTCAAAATCCTCTGGCATCAGCCTCACAAGTGGCTGGGGCTACAGACATGTGCCACTGAATCCAGCTTAACATAAATAATCTTTAAAAATCACTTAACCATTTCATAAACACATATTCTCTTTAGTTGTTAGTTTAGTTTAACTGAGAAGAAACTGCCAGTATGTCTCACAAAGTAATAGACTCGTAAGATAAGGAATACAACTAGAATGGGTAGTTTCAGCAAGTTTTCTAGAGCAAAGACAAGTGACTGATCTGACAGCCCTTCCAAGTCCTTACCTCTTTCTTTCATCAGACACTTAGGAGTCACCTGCTAAGCGCAGACACTGGGTGAGGAGGTGAACAAAAACACTAAATCATATCTGAGGCCCTTGGGCTTTTCTGTTCTGCTCGCCCATCACACATTAAACCCCCCACTTCACTTCCCACTTCTAAATTCCAAAGCCATCAACCAACAAAGAGGATGTAATGTCCAAGAGACTGATGGACAAGAAAGCACCAGAAAAGGTATGTGATTTTCTTCTAGATTCAAAGCATTTCTGATGGAATTTTTCCTCTAGAAGGCTAAGCTTTGTTTCATCTTAGAGTCTGCTACGTGTTATGGAATTTACTATACTTAAAATTGCATTATTTGTCAACTAGTTACAACACTGCAAAGCTCTTCACAAAGTATTAAATACACTATGGGGAAAAAAACCCCATCTGGCAGGCTATCATCTATTATCTCCATATTGAACTCAGCATGACAAGGTGCCTAAAATTGGCAAGTAGAAATGTTAAAGATGGAATATCAAAATTAAGACACACTTCTTGAAAAAGTATGTCAGAATCCTACTTTTTAATTATAATGAATGGAAGTCACCATATACCAGCCCAGGTGAGGAGAACCACTGAACATCCAGAGGGAGAAAAAAGGAATACTCTAAATGAGTGAAATACCTTTAAGTACCTCAGAGGTACAGCCTGCCTGCTCCGAGCAGTTTTCAACCTTTCCCTCTTGCATCTGATAGCTACGCTAAGCAGCGGCACCAGCATCGATAAAGAGTGGATCCTGACTCTGGAGCTGTCTGGACACATTTGCCCACATTCCTGGCACACTAACATTTCAATCAATGACATTCACTAATAAAGTCCTTCAACTGTTATGTGACTCGCATCAGCAGAAACAACCACAGTCAAGCAAACAAATGTTTAGATTGTTTCATTTCTTATCCAAAATGGGCTGGGCCACTTTTGGAGGATTCAATCTCAATACTTAATCCAGATAAGGTTTCAAATCAGACAGATATGCTTACCTTTCCAGTGAATGTGTCTGCCACTCTTGTAAAAGCAAATCTAAAAATTCAAAACAGCGCCTGAAAAGTATTAAGGAATACATGGCTTATAAAAAAGCTGTTTTTTTCTTAAGTGATTCTACACTACTTCTTATTATAGTTTTAGTTTTCATAATTAAGACAAAATGCAACATAAAGAAGAATCAGAACTGACTGAAAGCCAAAGCAGACAAAAGTGAGGAGGCAGAGGCGGTGGCCACAGGGACAATAAGTAAGGACACAAGAGTTCACTCTGATCTGAGTTTCACAGTGACATTACTGAAAGGGTCTATCATTCTCATTACCTTCATACTACATTAATACAGAGTATACACATGCACAAAGATCAACGTACATTACTGAGTCAGGGAATTGCTCTTTTCATTAATTTTATAGAATCCTTACAAAAGCAATAGAAAACACATTGGAAAACTGTTTTCCACATTTTACTTCTAAGGTCCTAAGTAGCGCTTAAAATGACTCTTCTACAGCTACTGGGCTGTTTTCTATCCATAAATCCTTCAATATCCTCTTTGAAGCTTTCTCATTTTTGTGGTCTTTCTCGGTCTGATTTACATTACAAGGGCTGGGGATACAGCTTAGGCCGTACAGTGCCTGCCTGCAAGTATGAGGTTCTGAGTTTGATTCCTGGTGCCAAAAAAAAAAAAAAAAAAAAAAGTCTCTATGATTTGCATCACAAGAAATGATTCTGGTCTCATTTCCTGTGGGTCACATCACCAGTTTGCTTCTTACCTCTCAGCAATTTCCTTCTTCTGACTTGGTGGGAGAAAATTACAATAATCCTAGGAACGCACTCCAGGAAACACAAACAGCTGGTATTCTTTCAAAAAAGAAATGACTAGACTTTCTTTCCTATGATCCTCCCAATTTGGCTCATAATCCATACAATTAAGCAGTCCATTAGTCTTCAATCATCCTTAACCCTTTGCTACATGATACAGATATAATAATACCCAAGATGCAGTCTGAAAAGCAAGAGTGACAAGAAGCAGTTACCAGGCTCCAGGAGCGAGGGGGCTCTTGAGGCACCCAGGAGAGCCATCCTACCGGGCCACAGGCTGGCAATGCAGTGTGAGAGCTGGTAAAGCAATGGCCCTCAAAGGAAAAAACTCAACTATGCCAGCATCACTTCCTCACGGTCATTTTCCTATTTCCTACCCAGCTGTCAACCAGACCATGCTGACTGTACTTCCATTGTGTTGCCCACACCATTTCCTAGTCTGAATTTTTCTTGTCTCTTTTCTTCACTTATTCCTTCTTACTCAACTTTTGAAAAGAAGCTGAGTCTATAATTCATCTATGAAGCTTCTTCTTTTTTTTTTTTTTTTTTTTTTATCAGGGATCAAACTCACCACCTTGCACTTGCCAGGCAGGCACTAAGGCCGCTGAGCTAAATCCCTGGCCCTATGAAGTTTCTTAAGAACATATCATCTGGTTTTAATTACTACCCTGTGCAAATTCTTAACCCACAATATATAGAATCCGATTGACTCTTAAATCACTTGTTATTGTTTTTAATTTCAAACTCATAGAAGTCAAAATTCAGAAGCAGAGACAACAGTGGCTACCAGGTGCTAGGGATTGGGGAAATGAGGAGACACTGATCAAACAACATAAATTTTCATTTAGGAAAAAACTACTGTACAGCATGGTAATCTCAGTTAACAATACACTGAATACCTGAAATTGCTGCACATGGCTTTTAAATGTCCTTACCACATAAACCAAGCATGTAAGGTAATACATATGTTAAGTATTTGATTCAGCCATTCTACAATGTGTACCTGTATCAACACATTACCTTGTACACCATAAATATATACAATTTGTACATGTCCATTAACAAAAATAGACAAACAGTGGCCTGTGTCATGTTTAGAAGGGTTTTCTACCCACAGATGATAGCAGGAAGGTGACACCCCAGGAAAGGAAGCAAACAGCAGGCAGCTAAGGTAAGCTAGCTCTAAATCTTACAGTGAAAGACTTTTTCAGGAGGCTGAGGTCTAAAAATAGAGTGATGGGAATGAGGCCACAAAGCTGCTGCTCAGACTTGCCTTTATTTACTCTACAAGCCTCCTGACTGGGTCCATGGATAGGCTTAGTGTTGACTATGAATTCCCTAAAAGTCTATAAAACTATAGACTGGGGAAATAGCCCAAGATATTAACACCTGACTCAACTGTAAAGAACTGCCAATCTGACCTAGGAGAACAAAGTCCTTACTCTTCACGTGTCATCTAGGGTGGCTCACCAGGATACATGACAAGACAAGGACTTGGGAACAAAACCCTCACCAGTTACCCAGATACTACTGCCTGTAGTGTCTTCTGGGTACACCTCTCAAATCTACCCAGCAGAGGCAAATGTCTGGGGTTGGGACTGGCATTCAGAGTCCCCAAATCGCTATAAGATGGTGGAAACACGCACATTTCTTTCCACCCATGTTGGTATGTAACTATAGCCACTGGTGTTTATGGTATTTATTTTTTCCCATGCATACTTGCTCAGAAAGTGAAGCAGAGTAATAACATAAATAGAGGGAGTATCAGGAAAGAATGCATGGGGGTCTTTTCCCCTCCTCTTTTTGTCACTAATTCCCCAAAATACAAACACACACACACACACGAGGTCATCCAACTTCTATTCCCAAAATATTTAAATCTTGATGTTTTTAATTCAAAGCATTTATTGCAGGATCTTAAATAACATTAAACATTTCAAATATGAAATTTTATCCACAGAAGATTTAGAGTTTGTTTTGGTTTCTAAGCAATTAAAAAATAATGAGCAAGTACTTTAAAAATTTACCTTCTAACTGCGACAGATTTAGAGGTACAGTTGCTTGTTATGACAGGTATTAATCTAGGGATGTGTGTGTGCTATGAAGAAGAACAAAACATAGGTAAACAGCTGCAAATATAAAAACAGAACAAATCACAACTAAGAGAACTGCTTCCTTACTATAAAGATTAAAGTGTTTTGGAATTTCCGAATGTCAAAGGCCATCACAATACTTACAGAGCCAAGAAAAGACAACATGAATTATATCAATTAGTCTAAAATCAAAGGTATCTAAAATGTAAGTTATCTTAGCAGGCTGAAAAGGAGCCATCACATCAATGTATGCTGACACTATTTCAATGAAAATGGACAAATGTGTTTAATATTTGAAATAGGTGGAATAAGCAAGAACAAGAAGAACTAAAAGTACAACATAGCCCATAATAACAAAGAACATTCTGAATAGGTTTTAATTAGCATCATCAAACCCTTAAGTTTTAAGTGTTTCCTCTGGGGAAAATGTGGAGTGACACAGGAAACTTTCGCCTTACGCCTTGGTGAACAAGTGCAATTTACTGAAATTCTGTACACATATTACTTGGATAGTTAAGTGATAGAACAGTGGTGGTAAACCTATGCCATGTGTGCCATGCTGGACTGTTTCTATCACTAAAAGGTCTGCCATCACTGGCTACTAACTGAACTGAGGAGATATTCCTGCTTATGTGTAATTAATTTTAAAAGTTTTGGGTCAGTAGTAAAACTATAAGCACAATACATAACATGAAAAAACTGGAATTACAATGTGGTATCAGGGAGGTAACAGAATATGCCTAGACTCAGGTGTGGCTATTCAGATATTTAAAACCGAAGTCGGGCGTGCCAACCCCCCCATGACAGTGTAGCAGCATATCACACATCCACAGTTCCCACTGTAGATGACAGAAAGCTCAATGTGCTACAGTTAGGGAGACAAAGCTAATATTGGATGCAAATCATGATTCCTATGATATGTAATTACTCTAATGAGAAATGCCTCTACCATGTATCCACCACCAATATTTACCAAATGCTTATTTTACATGTAACTCTAAAACATACTTACCCGAATGATTAACCTAATAGCTACAACACCAGAAGTGGCCATAATCTTGGCACTATTTGGAATTAAATTAAAGATAGTTGGCATAATGGCTTCAGCTCCGTGGTCAAACTTATTCCCCAGAATCGATGACAAATGCCTACAGTAAAAAATGAATACAGGTTTGTAGCTATATTTGCCATAAACATTGAAGCATATAAACCTCTTAACATCTGAGAACCATCATAGAAATTATCAACAGGTAAAGGACTAAAGTAAAATACTTCTGAAAATAATTTTATGTCAACACATGTTGAGCTGATAATTTAACACTCTCTGCAGATGGCATTTAACACAACACAAAACTTAGTTTCCACACATGGGAAGATCATTTTGATAATTATTTTTTATTTTATGGAAAACAGTAAAATTTCATAACAAAATAAAAAGAGTAACCATAGTTAATACATAACATTGCATATTGTTAGCTTTAACGTAGTTACTTAAGAGTACAAGATATGGGCATAAAAATTTCTACAATCAAAAGAGGAAAAGAGGGTGCTTTAAAGGATATAACTGCATGTATGTTTAAGTGTGTAAGATGGATAACCATATTACTGTTTTTGTTAGATCATGGATCAGAAATGTTAACAGACTCACTGTTTGAATGTCTACTTTGTATGTTTTAATTTTGTAACTTGAACAACTATTTCCAAGATGACAGAATGTAATTTATCAAGTAGTGATTTCTTAGTGTTTTTTGTTATTTTTTTTCCTACCCTTTTTTCTGTTTTGTTTTGTTTTCTCTTTAAATAAAATTTAAATTAAAAAAATTTTTAAAAAATTTCTACAATCGATATTAGCACAAACCTTTTTCCATGAACTTCTTTCCTTCCTTTCCCTTTCCCCCCATCCTAGTTCCTTTTTCCTTTTGAACAATTTCTTGCCCTTTCACACTATCTACTGTATATTTTAAACCTTATTTACTCTTTTAGTTTCTCATATCAGGGAGACAATACAATGTTTACACATATGAGTCTGATTTACTTCACTTATGAGTGTGGTCGCAAGTTACATCCATTTACCAAGAAGTCTCCAGTTCATCCTTCTTTATGGCTGAGTAGTATGCCATTGTAAAAAAAAAAAGACCACATATTTTTTATTCATTCCATATGATGGGCATATGAGCTGTTTCCAAGATTTAGCTATTACAATTTGTGCTGCCATAAACATAGGTGCACATATACCACTGTGGTATGTTTTTAATTCTTCTGGGAAGATATCAAGAAGAGGAATAGCTGAGTCAAATGGTCCCTCTAATCCTAGCTTTTTTGAGGGATCTCCTGACTGATTTCCATAGTGGTTGCATCTACCTACACTCCCACCCACAGTGGAGAAGGGTTCCTTTTTCCCCACAGCCCATCCAGCATTTATTATTGGTTGATTTCTTGATGATAGCCATTCTGTCTGTCATAAGATGGGAATCTCAGTGTTGTTTTCATTTGCATCTTTGAATGACCAATAATGTTGAACATTTTTCCATATCTTTATTTGCCATTTGTACTTCTTCATCTGAGAAGTATATTCATCTCAGATCCCCATTTTTGGACCGGGTCTTTGAATATGGGGGGAGGTTGATTTTTTTCAATTCTTTGTATGTTCTAGAAGTAAGTACTTTATCTGAGAGACAATTGGCTAAAACTTTTTCCCATTCTATGTGTTGTCTTTTCACTTTGCTGGTGATTTTCTTTGATGTGCAGAAGTTTTTAGTAAGATGAGATCCCAGTTGTTGATTCTTTTAAGTATTTCCCATAAAAATAATTTTAAAATGTGCATGTAGGTAGCTTGGCAAATAGGTACTAGCCCAAGAACTTTTTCTCAATCATGTCCAACTAAGTCCCAAAATAGAAAAAACAATAACAACAACAACAACAAAACAAC
This sequence comes from Dolichotis patagonum, assembly GCA_004027295.1. Taxonomy (NCBI): domain Eukaryota; kingdom Metazoa; phylum Chordata; class Mammalia; order Rodentia; family Caviidae; genus Dolichotis; species Dolichotis patagonum. The sequence continues at coordinate 35,216 of PVJX010001610.1, read as the reverse complement.
AAAACCACCCCAATGCCTCCAAAATATCATAATATTAATAGTAAACATGAAGAAATGTCAGGTGGGGTAGTGTATGCCTGTAATTCCAGCTGTCGAGAGGCTGAGGCAGGAAGATCACAAATTTGAGGTCAGCACAGGCAACTTAGTGGGACCCTGTCTAAAAACAAAGTAATAAAATGGGAGAGGGAAGTCGCTCAGAGACTGCTTGACAAGGCCTGGGCTAAACCCTACTAACAGTTCCACCCGCCAAAAAAGAAACCCCTCTGTGTCCCTTTTCGTTTTTAACATAAAATGTTTCTGCTTCAACATTTGTCTGTCCCAAAACTTTAAATAGTTGTGCTGCTTTCTGGTTGCTGCTGTTGCTTCTTTGATATTAGCTGGGATAGCTAGGATTAAACATTACTGTAATCCCTGGCTTTATAATTTTATAGCCACAGTGCTCTTCTAGAAACAAAGATTCTGACAATCAGATAGCATTTTGTCAGCAAAAGTCAATGAAAAATCTGAGAAACAGAACTCTGTAAAATTTCTTTTCATACTTAATATTAATAACTGCTTCAAGTTTAAGACAGAGGCTTCTGAGAGGTCCTTACCCCAACGTGATACATGTCTCCCGCACTACCTGAGACCGCAGATCCTTTGCAGAAAGTTTAAAGGCTCCGTCCAAAAGACGCAAGTGTTGAAAGAAGTTATCATAATCAGCCGCACCAGCCAAAAGTAAAGATCTAATCTTCTTTAGCTAATGGAATAAAGATAATATATACAAGACAATTCTTAACACAGACTATACAAAACAGAAGTCAAAAATATGAGATCAACATTATAGTTCAACTGATACAGAAATAGTTTTTCTAAGAGAATTCAGTAAATTACATGTTATCTACCTATCTTTCTAGTACACCAAACAAATCTACATATCACAACTAAGATAAAGTAAATTTTAAAATGTCGTATCTGTGATAAATGTATTATAGTTTCTATAAAATGTGTTTTATTAAGCTGGAAATAGTTTAGTATATTTACAGATTCTGTGATACCAATGGTAACTAAAATTCATTTTGGATTATAAAAAGCCTCTTCCCTTTGCTCCCTGGATCCCACATTCCACTCCAACTGAATTTAATAAATTTTTACAAAGAGCATTCCTTCAATATTTCTACATTGTCCTTTACTGCAACACTATGAACTGGCTAATTTGAATTGGAACAAACACAATAGTGATGTTTACCACTTCTTAGCTCATTGACCAGTTAGTGCAAAATAGCTTTCCTCAGCTAAGACATCCTCATTTTAATGTTTAGCTCACACATTTTCCTTAATTACTTCTAAAAACAGAGGAGATAGCACTTTTCAGGCAACTGAAATGAAGAATTAAAAGAATACTGGGGAATATACACTGAAAATGCCACTAACGAGCCACTTTCTGGGCAGTCACAGAATGAAATCTTCACTACAGCAAGGGTAGAGGCCAGCACCAGCCAGGCCTTGGGATGGTCTTTGTGAGGACAACAGGGATATGAAAACTGGTAAGCTGGCATGTTTGAAAAACACAAGTACAAGTAAGGTGCTCTACTAAAAAGGTAAAGCGCAAAAATGGTAATTTACATTTAAAATACCTACTACTTAAAACGCTTTAGAGCTCAATTGCATAAAATATTTGGAGTATTCAAATCTAATGAAAATGTAATCACACAAAGTCAATGGCTTACAGCATTTACTCTCTGCTCCCAGTCATGCTTGTCATCAGATAGTATTTCCCTAATTTTATTTATGGATTCTTCAAGGTCTCGGCTAGAATAAATCTGTAAGCAAAATTAATGTACAATCAATACAATGCAATTTGCAGAATAAAGACAATTTCTTAATTACTATCTAGAATTCTCTCCCAGAACATAAAAGTACAGTAAAAAGAAATTATTCCACTTTTAAGAAGAACCTATGAGAAAATATTGAGCAGGTTTATCTTAAAATGAGCTTTTTTCTCATTGTAAATGTGCAACCACTAGATCTGCTGTCATGTAAGAGTAATTTTACCTCAAACACAGCTTTACTCTAAATGTAATGGACGGTTTCATGTACCAAAGAGAAACAAGCCTTCAGGGAAACAGTGATACATAAGTCATTTATTAACTGTCGAACTGCTTCTAAGATTACATTATACCTGTAATTTTAGACACTTTGAAAGGTACTTCCTCATATCCCCACATCCTGATGCATGCTGGAAGGGAATGGAAGGTAATGGCATATACTCAAGGGTGGCCCTGAGCCCACGGTGCCTGCTAGCTGACTGATGCACATATGGTGCCCAAGGGAACAAGGTTGTATATAACAGTGAGTGCTAGAGGATCCAGTACTCAGTTAACAGAGACTGAGAAAAGTACTGGCCTCAATCAACAAAAACAGATACTGAGGCACAGAGCAGTCCAAAAATGTATTCAAATGACTATATTCAAAACTTTTGTACATAATCTTGCTTTGTAGTTAAGATGCATAAACTAGGCTTTTTGTTACCATTTTCTACCGTATTTCAGATAACAAAACTCTTCAAATTTATACTTGTGTTTTTTAAGAAAATCCCTTAAAAATGTTCCTTTATTCTTTCATGTAACTTAATCATCTTTCTTTTTTTGCGACCTGACCAATGCAATACAAGAGCAATTTCTTTCCTGTTCTTACTAAAGATCACCTTGGGCTTCAACTTTTGCTCTTCATTTCAGTCATTTAAAAGGTTCTGATATTTTCTCATCTGTACATCAGACTCTTATAATTTTGGTGGTTTTAAACTTATCAAGCCCAGTACAGGATTTCCACATATGGCAGTGCTGTGGTTTGGCTAGGTGTCCCCCACAGGCCCGTGTGTTGAAGGCTGGTCCTCATGGTGGTGTTAATTGGAAGGTGCTGAAACCTCTAGGATGCAGGGCACGTGAGAGGCCACTAGGTCACTGGAGTGCAAATCCCAAGCCTAGTCCCTTGCTCTGCATAACACATTCATACTCTCGCTGCTCACCATAAAACAGGTAATGAACTGTTTGCCACCATTACTGCCAGCAATCATGTACAAGAGGTAATGCAGTCAAGGGGCTGCCCTTTCCAAGCCTCACTTAGCACTTGGACCCTCCCAAAGGTGAGCTATACAGATTTACATATAATTATTTCTCTCTATAAAGTTAGTTGCCACAGGTATTTCATTGTAGTAATATAAAGTTAATATAGATATGTTTTAAAAATGAAATTTGAAGAATGTTTCTGCCCTACTCTTAGATTCCAATAGTCTCACCTGCACCACCGGTACATCATCAAATGCTTTAATAAAGTCTTCTTCATCAACAGCGCCAGCACCTTCTTTTGCAGCTACAAAATATATTAATGTTAAAAACACAGACAATGTGTAAAAATGTATTAAGACATACATTATGAAGTCTGAATACACATAGCTAAAATTACATTTTGGAAGATTTAGAACTTCTAAAATATTTCACTGACATGCTACTAATTTAATATCAAGATGGAATACAGTAATTCTGCAATGCTATGTATATGAGTTCAAGGTCACTTAGACTACTTTCTAAAGCAGAGTTTGAGTTTTATAGGAATTAGTTGACATCTATTATATTAATATAGATTCCAAACAAACATATAATAGAAAATTTAATTTTTAAAGGGATTAGATTATACTACTGGGAATTCAGCATAATAAATTTCAGAAACATTCAAACAAGGTCTAAAGTATTTTAATTTAATCCCAACTTTATATAAATGGTTATTTAACGTTTAAATTTTAAAACCTTAGTATAGCAAAAGGCATACTGACAAAAACGATGAGGTGAGTATGGTCACAATATGTGGAATATTGTGAGGGGATAATGGCAATGTGTCTTTCACTGTAAAAAATCTTTTAATTTAAACATTCAGGGCTGAGGGCTATAGCTCAGAGGCACGGCACCTCCCTGGCAAGCACAAGATCCTGAGTTCAATTCCTGGTACAAAAACAACAGCAACAACAACAACCAAATAAATTTTAAAAAATTCACTGCACAGTATGATTACTCCTTGGTGATCAAATGTTTATGGCAATTTCTGTTAAATAAAAACCTTGCGGTGACTTCTGGCTCTTCTGCAAAGTCAAAATGATCATGAAAAATAAACATTTTGAATTGATTCAGGACACTGAGCCAGCCATGCAGTGCAACAAAAGACATGGAAGAGGATTTCCAAAATTGTTTCAGAAAGTGGCAAGAGTGATAAGTATGTTTGAAGTGAGGGAGAATATTCTGAGAGGGATTAACAATGTGTCTTTCGTTGTATTTCCCTTTTTTTTTTTTTTTGAAATTTAGATATTCACTGTATTTTTTTAATCACATTTCGTATTTGTTTCAAAGCATTTCCATTTCCTTAAAACTCACAGCTATTAATTTTGATTTAAGCATCAGTTGTAACTTTCCTCTATAAAACTATCCTAAGATGCTTTGTATACTTAAAAGTGAATTCTATTGTTTAAAGTTATACCTTTTTGGTAACATGAACTCTACACATGAAAATCAAGTGACATTTTATCAAATTTGTTTTTCAGAATCACAGCTTTTAAAAGGCATCTATGGCTTTCCCTGAAGCCCCAACTAATGATTTACACTTACAAACCTGATTGCTTTTCTAAAAGCATCTTATCAGAGATCTATTTGGTGTTTGGGGTCCAATGGACATCCTAGACAGAAAAGGGCTTTAAAGACAATTTTAGATGGTGGCATAGCTCTTGACAAAGACTGCTCACACTGCACTAACTATAAATGTACAACATCCACATTCTCTAATGTGGTGCCCTACATCCTTGGATTTGTTTCAGCGTAAACACTGAAACCCGCTGAGCAGGCAGGTCCTGAGCACTTCCTTCTTCTCCATTAGGCACTGTACCCCATATCCACATATGTACCCACACATGGAAAGGACTCAAAGGCTAGCAATGCTCTCAAGGCCAAGGGATCTGACAAACTAGAGACACGCAGGAAAGTTATGATTATGATATTAAATACCATGAGAAAAAGGGTGAGTGCAGGGCTAATGGGCAGACAAGACCAGTATCTCTGCACAAGTGGCCCAGCAAAAAAGTTCTGAAAGGGGGAAATAAAACGGGTTCTGATCATGCAGAAATTCTCTAAGCCTGTTTGGGAAATGGTATTTCCTAAGGACTGATCAAGAAGGAAGGTTAGAAAGATTGTCCAGTCATTAAAAGGAACAGTTCTGATGCATACTATAAGGTAGATGAAATACTGAAAATAGTCCCTTTAAAATGGTTAATTTTGTGCTCAAAACAAAAAAAAAAAGTTCTTTAAAAGTACACCCCAAAAGTGAGGAAAAGCTGAGAAGAAAGACAGCCAACATAAGAAGCAAAGCAATGCTTCTGCTTGCTCTGCGGTAAACACTGCCAGGAGCTCAGGCTGACAGGTGGCACAGGTGGAGGAACACCTGGCACCTCGATGACTAGGCGACACACCAATGTTCCAGGGCTGGCTTAGAATCTAGGGAAGAACCAGTATCTAAAATCTAAGGGAGACTATCAGCAGGCACTCTATAGAGAATGCTCGTCCTCTCTGTAAACTTCACTCAGCTCATTCCGCTTTGGTGGTTTTTTGGCTTGCTGGATTCTCACCACCTTCCTCCAGCCCTGAGCTCTCACCAGCTCAAAAGCCCAGTGTCCACATTGAACACTGTTGTAAAAGCAATGACTGCAGAAATATTTAACAGGTAAACAGGGAATCTGCATGCATGTTTAAAATCTGGTAGTAAAACGAGAAATTTATACAGCAGTAAGTCAGACTGACTGAACTGGAGATGAGACATATACAAAAAATTTTTGCAAATCAACTTTCAAAGCTTTGGACACCTAAATTACTATCATTTAATTTAATATCCATGCTGGTCTTGCAAGAAAAAATGCTACTTATAAGAACAAAATATATTTTAAACATGTGATACAAATTGACATTTAGGTATTCTCAGATACTGGCTAAAAGGCTCCATGGCATGGTGGGTTCAGGCAGGCAAGATCAAGATGACCAAACACTGCCTTCAGTGTGTAGTTTGGCTCTTTGTTTCACAGCTATATTTTCCTCTATGTTGGCTTCTTTCTCCTATATGCTCTGCTTCATCAAAATGTAGCAAAGTTCCACACAGTTCTCAATCTTACATCCCACCTATTTATCAGTCTCAGTGGTGCAATACCAATTCAGTTAAAGACACCACGCAGCAGTATGCTATGTTCAGGGACTAATTCACTTCTGAGGTGCACTGCAGGCATGTCCCACACAGACCTGGCCCCAGAATACCACACAGGGCTTGGGCTTACCTGAAGATTTGGACCCAAGAGTGGAAGATCCAAGCCGGCGGGTGGTACCCATCCCAATCTTTCTTCGGGAGCTTGCTGGGGCCTTGGACGATGTAGAACTGGCAGAAGAAGGTCTGTTACCATCCACAGAGTCTTCATCATCAAAATTTTTATCTGAACAGTAAGCACAGAAGTTATTAGAGATAAACAGGAGGCACAGAGAAAAGTTTTCCCACATATATATAAATAACCACTAGACTTTGAGATAAACAGTTAGTCTGCTCTTTTAGAATCTGAGGCATCTGACCAGGGTCTGGAAGCCTCAGACCAAATCCATAATGCAGCTACAAATCACGTTTGCTCTTTCATATCTAGAATGTCCTCCCATTCCAATTTCAAAAATATTTCTGACTGTGGTTTCATGCATTTTAAAATAATATCTGAGCCTATGTGTCATTTTGGAATACTGCTTGCTTCAAATATTATCTTTCCTTTGTGACCAAATATTTTTATAAATACCATTTTAAGGTACTTCATAATTAGAAAATGTCAAAACTGAAACACTCATTGTTAGATATTTGGGATGTTTCTGATATCTAATCCTTAAAAACAATACTAAAATAATCACCTTTCTACATGTATTTTATTTTTGTTTAAATTCTAAAGTTTTAAGAAAACTGAGGATATAGCTTAGCAGCACAAGCACCTGCCTGGCAAATGCAAGATTCTCAGTTTGATTCCTGATACCAAGTAAATAAATAAGTTTTAAGAAAGAGACCACTGGAAGCAATAATCTTGAGACAAAAGTATCTAATACTTACTGCCAAATTTATCTACAAGAAGGTAAATTTTTCCTGGAAATTCAATGACCAATGTGCCACATCCTTACCAACACTGAGTTAAATTATCATGTTTGAACTCCAGCCAATTTAAATTCAATAAAAAAAGTTTCTTTATTACATTTCTTTTAGTGAAGTTGAACATTTTTTTCATAAACTCGTTAATTTTTAAGTTTTCTATATTAACAGTGGATCCAGTTAGTACATTATTCAAGATGCATTAAAAATTTTTAAAAGTACTTTTGAACTCATAATCAACATTTATAAATGATTATTAATTATTAGTGATATAAAATTAAAGCTATCATGATGCTTATGTACTAAATTACAAGGTCTTATGTACCAAATGTGAGTCATTCTAGAGGCTAAATAAACTTGACATTATTAAAAAACAAAACAAAATCACATCTGTAGCAGGCAATATTAATAATTTCTGAAGAGGGGTTAGATTATTACTAACAGGTCTGAAGAGAAATTTTAACCTACAAGGGATATGAATAGCACTGTTTCTCTTGATCTGCTTGCCTCTTACCTATACTATCAACAGCCTAATCTTGTGTTTATTCATGGCCCCGCTGGTCCCTGCAGTTCACCAACAATGTATTTCAAATTACACGGCTTATTCAATATGGGAGGGAGGGGGAGACACATCCTTACAAACACGTGTTTATGCAACATGCTTTTAAAGTTCCCAGATTGTCTTATCATGCTTCATTTAACCTATACCTCAGTTTCTTGCTGGCTCATACATACAGTGTCCTACCAGCACAGTTCCATGGGGGATTTAGAAAGTAAATCATAAACTGCAGAACCCATATTCCTGGTCCTTCCCAAGAGTAAAATTGAGATCCATTGTAAAGGACAAGTATGAGACAAAGGAGAGGTCACTCAGTGAGCATGCCAGCATTAGCAGTGACAAGAACTGATCTGTCTGCCTGTCCTCTGAAGAGCTCCAAGAGCACCTGAGCCTTGTATGCCACCACATTAACTAACCAAAATCATCATTCTGCTTATCGCAGGAACAGTTTCAGTCTGTTGGAAGAGTAAAAAATGAGTGAGGGGACACTACTGTACTTCACTCAATGTTAATTAGGCCTGGCTTAGTCCTCTAACATGCCACAGAAGCACGCCATTTAGAACTGTATTCAGTGACTAAAGAATTATTGTCAACAGACTAATTTTAATGGAATTTTTGAGATTTCTGCTTGTAGCAATGACAGAGCAGCAAGCAACAGACTTAACTGCCTCCAGTAAATATCTAGAAAATCAGCCTGTGTGTGTGTGTGTGTGTGTGTGTGTGTGTGTGTCTCACAGCTACTTTCAGATATTTGATAACAGGCACTGCAGAACTGCAACCCTGAAAGGAGATGAATAAACAAGGCAAGTTCTACAGCTGTCCAACTTTTCCCAAGCATAAGAGGAACCCAAGTCAAACTTGGTAGCCTTCCAAGTTGAGAAAACGAAGAACAGTTCAGGGAGGCAGAGATGGCTAAATATGACAGAACACAGTTCTAGCAAAAAATGAGTTTATACATTAAGAGAGCTTCAAAAATGTGCCAAGTTTCTAGACCTTGCATGTGTAAGCAAACTTTCACAAAGTAGAGCAAACAAAATAAAATAAAATAAAACAAAACCCAAAAAACAGTCAAGTATAAACTGAACAATTCACAGCATTTAAACAAAGTCTGCAGATGTTCAGGCTTCAATTAGCCACAGTGAAATGTTTTCAGTGAGGACAGGCCTTTCTAGGGTCAAGAATACACTGAATGTGTTCCATCAGAGCTTAAAAGTCAGACCTCACAGGGATTAGACAGATCTGCATAGCAACAGAACTTGCCTAATATTAAGTGTATCAATCAAATAGGCTGATATAAATAAAGGAAATACAATCTCGCGTCTCATTGTAGGTTAACAGTATGCAGTCTCTCTGCATACTGTTCTCTCTCTCCTCTCTCTCTCTCTCTCTGTCTCTCTCTTACACACATACACACACACATACACACACACATACACACACACATACACACACACACACGAAACCATGCTTCCAGCTGGGTGGGGGAAAGGTAGGTGCAAGAAAGGTGGTTAGGGGGGTCAAGGGTTTAGCTCAGTGGCATAAGTGCCTGCTTGGCAAACGCAAGGTTGAGTTCAATCCCCAGCACAAAAAAAAGAAAAGGAAAGTGGTTAAAAATGATAGCCCAAACCTTTCGAAATTGGATACATGAACCCATGGATCCAAGAAGCTAAAACATCAAACAAGATACACACAATGAAAATCATATTGAGTACATTATCATCAAATTGCTCAAAACCAGAGAAAAGTAGCCATAGGAAAAAAAGAAGAAACATCACATACACATCACAAACACAGAAATGACAGCAGACTTGATCAGAAATCTTTCAAGCCAGAAGACAATGGAAGGACATTTTTAAAAAATGAAAAAAGTATTAACCTACTAATAGTCTATATCCAATAAAGTTACATTTTGAGAATAAAGGCAAAATGATAATTATTCAGACAAAGAATTTGTTACCAGCAGACCTAAGCTTCAAAAAATGTTACAGAAAAATCTTTAGGCAAAAGAAAAATGATACTAATTGTAAACAGGGATTTACACAAAGAAATGGGCAGTAGAGATACTATGTGGATAAACACAAGACTTTTGTCTCATACTTGACCTCCCTATATTTTCATTTCTCTAAAAATATAACTGTTTAAAGCTAAAACAGAGCATCTAAATGTTTGCTTTCATTCATTCTTGTGTTCTGGGCAGCTAACTTGGTGGTCAAAGAAATCACAAGCTGGATATCTGTGTTACTATACTAGATGCAGGGAACTACAAGGGAGACAGAGTGAAGAAAATAGGAGTGCTTCTGTTTCTGCCCTCAAAAAGACTATAGTTTTGGAAGCTAATATCCCTTCCCCATGACTGGAGACATCACATTAATCAAACTCCACCAAGAAGACAGACCACTCATAGCCCATATCTGAATGGAAACGACTATCAAGGAGAAGGAGAAAAAGGGTCATTGAGCAGCCAGTGTAAAGTCCTTGTAGGTCTCTTTGGAAACAAATCTAACAAGCATACTTAGCTGATTTTCTAAGCAGATCAGAAGGGACTAATTATAGGGATGGCAAGAAGGCGAACACTGAAGTTAAGCAAAGTGATATTAATAAGAAGTGACAGTCAAGAGCCTGATCACTAATAGAAACTACGAAAAGCAAGCACATATAACAGGAAAGCCAGCAACCCCAACTTGCTTAGAATGCAGTGATGGCACAAGGGTCAACTGACGTATATGTAATAGCACAGGAGCAGGTGCTTGTAAGACTGACCTTGAACCTTCAACATAAGATGCAATTATTTTTCATGCAATCTGTATACTAATGAAAAGAGCAATTGGTATTTCCTGTCTGGATTAGAGATTCGAGGAAAAGAGGATATTTATTTTCCAGATTAACAATTGAATATAATGCTTTACATTTATGGGTACTTTACCTGTATAAATGTTTGGAGGATAAAACACAATGGAGGCTATGGTTTGAAAATTGAAAATGTGTGCAACTTACTGTTTGAATTAGTCTAGATTTCCCAGGTTTTTTTGGACACCCCCAAAGTAAACCAAATAAAAAGGGGACTGAATTATCAGAAATGTACCTAGTTTCAGTTAACCTAGAAATTCTCTTACACAGAATAGGTCACTCCTTACTGGGCAAATAAACGGACCTGAGTAGAATGGGTGCATAGCCAGTCCTGAATGTGGAATCTCACGCTCCCAGATTCTAACATAGTTCAATATGTCTCCATCACAGCAATGCATATGGAACTTATTAGCTATGTAAATTGCTGTTTTCTTTAGGCTTTTCAGCTAAGTAGATATATTTTAGTGTATAACTTCTCTTTCTAGAGCAAGAAGGCAAAGACTGAAAATGTGTAGTTTTAACCACGCAAGCCTATTCCACTAGTTTAAATTTTATCACACAAAACTACAATAAATGTTATACATAGAAAAAAATTTGCAAAACGGTAAGTTCTCCCTGATCCTCCACCCCCTACCTCCAATAATTCTGCCTTCAATCACCATTGAGAGAACTATCTTCCACCATCATTTCATGTATTTGATCATCAGGAAACAGAAACCTGCTGTAAACTCTTTAGAACCTTTAGTTCCCAATCACAATCACCTCCTTCCATTAAAAAAATTTTTTTTTCGTTTAAGTACCATTCCTTCTTATACATGATCGTGACAAGATACCTAAAAATAACCCATCAAGTTTCTATACAATGACATTAGAATTTCTATCCAACCTGCAATCACCCCAGTTTTGGCAATCCTGTTAATTAAATTAGTGAAAAAAAAAGTAGTAGCAAAATACTTACCTCAAAGAACTAAAGATACAAAAGAAGTTTTAAAACACAGCAGAGAGAATCCTCAGTAAAAACAAAAAGGTTGGAGTATGAATGGTCATCCATGGAGTTAAAAAGCAAACCAGCAGACTTGGGGAGCTGAATGAATCTACTACTGTAGTCTGGATACTAGGGAGAGCCTGGAGAATGGGCCAGGGTTGGCTCAGGGGATCAGAACCAGCCCCTTCAGCAACCTCTGCTGTGTAAGATGCTCAAGTCCCTTCCAATGCCCCTCCAGAGACCAGCTGCCTCAGAATGGAACTTTAATCAGACGGGCTGGGGAGAGAAACTACCAATAGGTTTCAGTATGGGGGTGGCAGAGATGTCATCAGACTTCAAGCCTGGTGTATGGAACTTGGAATTACAAGCTCTAAGACATACCATCTATTTGGGAAATTTAAACATTTGTCTGTAAGTGCCTACAAAACATTCCAGAAACTAAAAATTACCTGTTCACTGCCAACTGCAGGAGGAGGGCCAATCCCTGAACCATAAGCCAAGCCTTCCAAGGGGGAGGAAAGACAAGGCTCCTTCTCTGCTTCTCTCCATCAGAGGCACTTTGGAGAGGCTCATGATATTCCTGACAGAGGCGTTCAAATTCACCCACTCCTTGTTACTGAAATTCTCCTTCAAGGGAGAAAGCAGTGAGGCACTCTAATAACTAGGATATAATTAGCATTCCCAAGAAGAGGACGCACAGAGCCAAGATAGTAAGTGCAAAGCTTGGCTGCTTTTCACAAATACCCCAAGATTTCTTCCTGCTTGATATTATACAGCTTCGGGCCTTTGCAAACGCTGTTTCTGCCATCTGCAAGTCTTGCACTGTCTGCCCGGCACATTCCTGTATGTTCTGGAAAACACAGCCTACTGTTGTTGCTGGCTCCGCCGAGATCCTGTCTGACTTTCCATGAAGAACTGGCTGTGCCCTTTTCTCTACTACATGTCACACATGTACCATTTACTCCATCTTACCCCGGAATTAGCAGTCCACAGATCTCTGCTATTTCTCTTCCCTGGGGTAGGGACCACTTCATATTCCTGGTATCTCTAACACCTAGAACACAGCCCGGATCAACACAAAGTAGGCATCCAAACATTTAGTTCTGTCAGTCTACATGAAAGAAAGCAAAATGTACGCATGAATGGAAACTTTTCTTCATATATCTTTCACAGAAGCTGTTATTAACTCTTAGACACAAGGTTTCTTCAGATATCTATTAACCTACTCTCCATTGCCATAATAAAATATGTGAGGCTAGGTACTTCGTTAAGAAACAAGTGTACGCAGTTTTCTGTTTGCAAGGCTTCGAAGCCCAGAGTCAGGTGGCTTACCTGTTTGGCCTCTGCATCTTAGCATGATAAATGCATCATGTGTGGTCACACACTTTCACCACAAGGTGAAACATAAGTGACAAGGTAAGTGACCACAAGGCAAGGGAGGTAGCCAGAGAGTTGGGAGGGGCCAGACTATTTATAGTAGCACTCTGGAGGGAACTACTCACTCAGAGAGTCAATTTATCCCATGACACCTCCCCCAAGGACTTAACAGTTTCACCGTCTCTCATATCACTATACTGGGGACTGCTGTAGATTTCAACACACTCTAAACATCCACTTTATATACGCTCTCACAAAACTACATTCTTTTGCCCACTAACAATATTTAGTAAATATTTTTTTATTAGTCTATCCATTTTAAAGACTACTTTTGTTGTACTGTTCACACATAGTATAATCAACTACCTATTAGCAGCTCCACTGTTTACAGTTTTCTATTTTAGTACTACCAGAGTCAATGTGCCTAAAAGTAACAAGAACGATGTAACTGTGTACCCGGCCATGTTTGGTTTTGCACATTCTCATGAAATTCTCCTGAAAACCCTCAGAGTGATATACTCTTGTCACTTCATTCTTAAAACAGACATAATCTGCCCCAAAAGACACACGTAACAAGAAGACAGAGGAAGCCAGGATTCAAATTCAAGTGTGTTTGACCCAAGGTCCTATGGTATGAGTCATAATACCAAATTACTACCAACCCAGAACGCTATTCACAGATGGTGGCCACTTAAGTATGCGCCAGGCAATGTGCTTTTTATGTATGATTTTGTATAATTCTAACAGATGTTTGCTTACTTAAGAAAACTGTTTAAACGGAATCATTAGTATCTTTTATAAATATAGGCATACTTATAAAAATCTAAAACAAAAGACTACTGTGATATCTAATGTGTGTGTCCAAGGTTCTTGGCTCATTACTCCAAATATCCTTGCTATTTCCTGAGCAACTAGAATAATGTTGGAATGCTATAGCCTCAGAGAGCAAAGCCAGCCAACCAGCCTCCTCCGCCTACTCCCCTCCTTTCCTCCTCTCCTCTTCTTTCCTTTCTCTTTCTCCTGCCCTCCTTCACCTGCTCTTTGTTCTGCACAAGCCGGGCCACAGAAACTAGAGTTTCTCTTCCCCAAGGCAGATCCTAGAAAGTAAAAATGCACTCAAATCTTCCTGTCTTTCTGTTTCAAACTGGCCATAAAGAAATTTTTCTACATACCTTGCCTGTTCGATCATTAAGAGCCCTGCTTCAGAAGGCATTTTGCTCTGAGACCACAAGAAAGAAGCACTATCCAGTGAGGCCAAAAAGCATCTGAACATTCGGGCCTCCCTGGGCTTTGCCACTCAGTCTACTAGCATCACACCACTTCATCTTACCACATCTCCACACAGTTGCCCTTGCTCCACTCTTATATTAAAATCTCCATGAAAACTCCAAAGGACAGGATTTGGGGACCTTCATGGACAGCAGACATGGGGAGGCTTGCAGAAAGATGAACAAGAACTCAAGGACATACAGGGAGGGTGGCAGACCTCCAAGTACCTGGGGAGAGAAGCTCCAGGCCCTGCCCTGTGTACCTCTTCATTTGGTTACATATTTGAACCCTTTACAATGTCCTTCGCAGTAAGCCAGGAAATGTTAAGTATAATGTTTCCTAGAGTTCTGTGAGCCATCCAGCCTGAGGAGAGGACTATGGGAACTGATACGTAGATGGCCAGTCCAAAGTTCAGAGGCCCAGGCCCATGACTGGGACTGAAGCGGGGCCTGTCCTGCGGACTGAGCCTCAACCTGTGGGACATGACATGGTTTCCAGGTAGTGAACGTATGAATGAACTGGAGCATAGAACATGAAACTGGCTGCTGCAGCACTGCTGAGCTGATGGGGAGAAATCACCACATGCTTTGTGGTCAGAAGTGCTGCACACCTATTGTTGTAGTGCGAGAATAGAAGGAAAAACCACTTTGTTTTTCCTAAATACAATTAACAAACCAAACCCAGAAACATATAAACAGGATTTTCATGGGTAAGGGAAATTTATCTCAGGAATGCAATGTTGGTTGGCATGTAACAATTAATTCAGTACACCCCAAACATAATCAAAGTCAAAATCAACATGCTTTCTAAACACTGTATAACCACCATACCAATATACAAAACCCTCTCATGTTAAAACACAACAAACAGGGATTGAAGGGAACTACCTCAACTTGGTAAAGATCATCAATGAAAAACATACCAGCCTAGGTAGAGAATTCATGAACAAGAATCAAACTGCACAGGAAATACTTCCCAGAATCAATAACTGGGACCACATCTTACTAAAGAGTTTCTGCATGTCGAAAGAGATTTCCAGCAGAGTGAAAAGAAAACCCACAAATTGGGAAAAAATCCTCATGGACAGTCCCTCAGACAAAGGACATCTGTCTAGAACTTATAAAGAATTAAAAAAAATCAGACCCTCGAAATTCAAAGGCCCAATCCAAAAATGGGCATCTGAGATGAATACACAGTTCTCAGATGACGAAATATGAATGGCAAATAAATACATGAAAAAAATGTTCAGCATCATTAGTCATTAGAGAAATGCAAATTAAAACCACACTGAGATTCCATCTCACCCCAGAAAGAATGGCCAGGATAAAAAAAAAACTACCAACAACAAATGCTGGAGAGGCTGTGGGGAAAAAGGAACCCTTCTGCACTGTTGGTGGGAGTGTAGACTGGTGCAACCACTGTGGAGATCAGTCTGGGGATTCCTCAAGAAGCTGGGTCTGGAGGTCCCATTTGACCCAGCTATTCCACTTCTAGGCATATTCCCAGAAGAACTGAAAACATCCTACCACAGTGATATATGTGCACCCATGTTTATAGCAGCACAATTTGTAATAGCCGGATCTTGGAAACAATCTAAGTGCCCATCAGCTGAGGAATGGATAAAAAAAGTTGTAGTATTTTTATACAGTGGAGTACTACTCAGCTATAAAGAATGATCACATTGAGATATTTATAAATAAATGGACACAACTTGAGACCATACTCATAAGCAAAATAAACCAAACTCACATGTGTAAATACTGTATAGTCTCCCTAGCATGAGAGTTGGTAAGAGTATGTAAGATTTTATGGTAATCATGATTCCCCATTTTATTGCTTAGAAGCCTTTCAACGTTTTCATTCATCAGTTGGAATGGTTTTATTCTGTTTTGTTTGACTTTATTATGTATGATGATATGAACAGCTGTTTTGAAGAAAACAAAACATTATGGTAGCCATTGCTGATTTAATATCGTCTTGCTTAGAAGTCCTACCATGCTTCTACTCTGCTATTACCATCAGTTCTATTATGTTGTGTCTTATTGGGATTTTAATATATATGATAGTATAAGCAAATTTTTATGGAAAATGAAATATTACAGTAGCCATTGATCATTCTCTGTTATTCGGTTCAGAATGCCCTGTAATTCTTTCATTCTTTGAATGGTTTTATACTATTTTGTTATGTTTGATATTATTGTATTTCAAACTATGCTCAACTATAGCAGAGAAAGACATATTATGATAGCTACTGTTAATGTCCAGTTGTCTTATTGTAAAGTACTATGTTGCCTATGTTATTCTGTTCTGATTTGCTTTGTTCTGCCCTCTTTTGTTTTATTCTCTTTAAAATAAAATTAAAAAAAAAAAGAAAGAAAAACATACCAGCCAAACATTTCTCCTCCTGATTAGAAACAAGGCAAGATGTTCACTTTCTCTATCCAACATTGTATTAGAGGTTCTAGGTAGGGCAACCAGATCAGAAAAAGAAAGAAAAGCCTGAGCTGGGCATGGTAGCACATACCTGTAATACAAATGTTCTGGGAAGCTGAGGCAAAAGGATCACAGGTTCAAACCCAGCCTAAGTAATTTAGCAAGACCTTATCTCAAAATGATTTTTTTTTAAAGGGGGTATAGAGTGGAGGTAGTTGGGGATATGCAAAGGCCTTGGGATCAACGCCCAATATCACCACTACCACCTCCTCTCCAAAAAGTGTACAGCCTAGATGGAAAGAACTAAAACTATTTACAGATGACTTGATCTTGTAGGCAGAAAATTCTAAAGAATTCACTAACAAATTAGAAGCAATATATGAGTTCATTGAAGTTAAAGGATATAAAAACCAATATTTACAATGTATCAGCAATGAGCAATACAAAATAAAGTTGAGAAAACAATTCAACAATGGCATCAAGAAAAATAAAATACTTAACAAAAATACAAGGGCGGTTAAGACATGTACACTAAAAACTATCCAACACTGTTGAGAGTAATGAAAGATGGGCTAATGGAAAATTATTCTATGTTCATAGATCAGAAGACTTAAAATATTTTCCTCATTATCTAAACTATTTCTTATCCATCTGGTACTTCTATCTTCTAATTTTAACTTAAGTTGTAGACTGTCTGAATAGAAAGGTATAAAAATACAAGTTATGCTATCCTAATTAATTATCTTAGTAAAAGACTATTTTTCTTCCTTTATCCAAACATGAGGATGGGATAAAGAAATCTCCCTCAGTCCAGTCAACATGTACCAATTATGCAAAGGACCAGTCCTTCTTCTCCTATGTTCACAAAATTAAAAATGCTTTTGTAAGACTATACAGTATGTAAACATTTAGAGCTTCATTGGAAATGCTGGCATTTTTCACACTGTAACAATGGAAGTAGCATAACAGAAGGAAAGCGGGGGCTAGCAGAGTACTACTTTTGCTCATTTTTTTTAAAAGAGAGGGTCTCACTACGTAGCCCAGGCTGGCCTTGAATTCACAGTGATTCTCTTGCCTCAGTCTCCTGACCATTGACATTATACACATGTGCCAGTATGCCCAGCTCTACTTCTGCCTGTTGGCACCATTCATTCCTTTTCTTCCCAGAAAAACAGAACCTAAAGTGTAACCAATATATACAGAGAGGAATCACTTTCCATCCTAGGAGCATGCCACCAGAAAGCTAGGATGGCATTTTATCTCAACAATGGCACCCTGACACAGATGAAGAACAAAGAAGCTGGAGCAGAGATAGGAAAGTCTGAAATTCACTTCGATTTTACTAATCCTCTAAAAAGGAAGCTGCAAAGAGAAGAATGCTGCGTGTGTGAGGCAGAGGCAGGCAAGGAAACACCATCAGATACCACAGAGAAACATGAAATGCCAGGGAAGAACTTGAAGCAAATTTCCATCAACAGCTGCACTACTGGGAGCTGAGTCCACATTGGCCTGCTGCAGAGGCAGACCAAGGCTCCCTCCCACTTTGGGTATTGGTGGAAAATGTCCTGCTGCTCTATGACCATGAGCAGGTGACAATGAGCAGGCCCAGTAGAGACTCTTGCTTCTCCACTAGCCACAGGGTTCATTCTGTTAGAGCAAGAAAGGAGGAGCAGGACCTGAAATCAGGGTTATTTGTATGAGTCCTTTTCTTCTAGATACCAAGCTCTTCTGGGGCAGAAGATGCATCCTCACACTTTCGAGGATCCTGCTTTCATCATCTGCATTGGGTCTAGTAGGAAGTTAGTTTAAATCAGTTCACTCCTGACTCTACTACCGTCTGGCCATGAATTTTTAAAGCTTTAACTTTAAAGCTTCTCCACAGAAATATGATAGTAGTAAGAGTCTATAGTGAAGCTCATGACAGTCCAATAAAGCTCAGCCTAGTACAAGAAGAGATTCTAAGGAAGAACTAACCATTGTAGTGAAGGAAAAATATATTTCTTGTTTTAAGAATTTAGAAGTATCTCCTAATAAACATATATAAGTAAAAGTCTGTTTCCTCCAAAGACTGATGTGTCTGCTGTTTCTTTGTTGCAACAGTCATTCAAATCTGAGTAATACCATGTCTTATAATTTGAAGTTGAAAGTTATATTATAATTGATAGTCTTCTATGGCTTTAAGAGGAATAAGACCTTCAGATAAACATAGCACACATGTTTAACAACAAGTTTACTAGCACCTCACCATCCTTTATTGAGCTAATGCAAATTATCTACCTGGAGTTCACACTGCTATACTTATTTGCATAATTACAAGAATACAATCACATAAACCAAGGATAGTATGTTTCAAAATCTGAAAAGCTAGCTTTCTAATATTGTTTTAATTTCATTCAGGTACCAGAGCAAACCCAGCTGTAAATGGTACTGGGTTTCTTGCTGTTGTTTGTCTAGAAAACTATCTAGACATCGTGATGCAAGGTCATGTACACGGCCACACAACTACAGACTACAGAAAGCAAGCAAAGCTTTGTGAGGTATCAATTTGTGGCATGCTGCAGACTAGCGTAATTTAAGGGGAAGATGTAGGTAAGGACAGTTGTCCTGTGTAATGTTCAGGATGTCATGAAAGAAGTTTTGTAAATTATAGGCATATGACTAAAATTACTTGATACCCCTGCACATACACTGACTTATGCTTAACTTCTAGCCTACACAGGTCAAGTGAGTATGCCACACTCCACATCTCCGTCATCTGGCCAACCACTGGGCACACTCAGCACGACCTTTGACCTCTCATATTGTTCTCCAACTTCTAAGCCAATTCCCCATGTAATAAACACATTGTCTAATTTGTGTCAAAGAATAGCAACATGTGAGAAATTCCATTCCTGATTAATAAACACTTGTGTCCTAAGCTTGCCTCTGTCCTGCCTGCCAAAAGTCAGCCTTACTAGGTGTCACCACCACCAGGCCAGGAACTTCCAACCACAAAGACATGGGGAGCTGGGCTGTTGGGACCCATCATACTCTTTGCCAAGCTCAAAAATGTGCTCTTGTCCTAGAGGCTAAAATTCTTTTCCAATTGGTTATGGACCCCTTGAAGGCAGTGGAATAGAAAAGGGGAAAATACAAGAGAAAATGGTGCTGGGCAGAGTGAGGAACAAAAAGAGAACAATAAGATGAAAACATAGTCCTTATGCTCTAATTTAACAAGCAAAGCCCTAATTTACTTAAACGAGCTAATTTGTAGAAGGAATAGGAGACTAGCTACTTTTTTTTTCCCTCTGTCTTTTTGAGTCATGGTCTCAAACTTACAACAATCCTCCTACTTCAGCCTCCTGAGTGTGGAATTACAGGAGTGCACCACTATGCCCAGCTCCAAGAGGCTGGCTACCTGACTTATAAAACTACCTTGCTCAGTCTATTTATTGAAAATATACAAGAGGGTTTACTACTCGTGTACTTTGCTAGACCCCAGAACACAGATGAACAAACTATGCTAACTGCCTAAGGGGAACTTCCAGTACAAAGAGTACTGTGACACTGGTAAACACAATCTGTGATATGGGCCATGAAAGAAAAAGAACAGTGGTCTATAATAAAAGAGGAAAAGGGCAGAGGGTGGTGAGAGACATTTTGAACAGGGTGGTCCAGTAAAGATCACAACATGCAGAAGGGCTTCACCACAAATATAACCTCAGATGTACAGCCACAGGCTACGCAGCTATCCCTGCCATGAGCAGGAGGGGAAGGGAAGGGAGGAGAAAAGCTGTAATTGGCTATGAACAAAGGAAGCAAACGCAAGCCTCTGTCTGAGTAGCAAGATAGGCATCACTCGCTCGGCAGGAAAAGGGTGCCACAGAGAGGTGACCTTCCCCTTTGGTAAAGGTGCCACACTGCCTCTCTGACAGTCTAGTGTCATGCCACCAGCACTGCACAGAGTTTCCCACAGCTGAACCCAACTACAGATAACTGAACATAGTAAACACACTCAAACGTGCTTTTCATTTCTATACAAATAAACCTAAGTTAACTGAAGACTTCAAAGGGCTTTTTCCAATTAAAAAAAGTATTTTAGTAAATGCTTAAACATATTCAACACTGACACTAGTGTAAGAACAACCCATCTTTAACCATGTCAAAGAACTTTCCATCTGGCCTGCCTTTGGGTGTCTGAATCCCAAGAGTTGGTGGATACAGTGTTTTGCCCTGCCCTGGCCTGCATGTCAGGCAAGACATGACACAGAAGACCGCATACCACCAGTGACAGGGCTTGTCTGTTCCTGGCTCAATGGAGCTTGGCAGAGCCTCATGTTGTCCACTGTGGGGGTCCGGCCAGCAGACGTCTCTTGACCTCAGAGCTCTGCTTCTGCGGACTGGATAAAGGTTTGGCATTTCTAACTCATGGGTACAATCAATGTGATAACGTGCAGCTGCACTGAGAATGTGGCGAACCCACAACAATTGTTGGAGTTCCACCTCCTCTGCATCACCCTCCCATCAGGGGCCACACGTGTACAGTGGTCCAAGGTACACAGATTTCAAAAAGCTCACCAGACTTCAGAGTCCCGGTAATATTTCTAGTTTAGACAAGTTATAGTCCTCTTTGCCTAGTTGCATGCATAAACTGAGAGCCATTTTGCAGATCTTTCTGTATGTACGCAGAGGATAACTTTTAAAGGCCTACTCTGTGCCAGGTACCAGGCTGGCTGCCAGTGATCAGGAGACCAAAGCGTAACCAGACCCTTCTCACAAAAGCCGACCTTGCCTCAGCACCAGGAGTCTTGGGAAAGTGAATCTCCAGAGGATACAAAAGTCCAGTGCATGGTCCATTTTCTGTTGTCAATGATACAATACCACAGACTTGAGGGAGACAGAGGGGAAGCGGCAGGAGAGGGGAGAGGAAGGAGATGGAATCAAATTAAAGAGCTTTTGAGAAGCAAGAAGCAAACAACAAACTGAAGAGACGACCTACAGAATGGGAAAAATTTTTGCCAGTTATACCTCAAAGAACTAATATTTGGAATATATAAAGAACTCAAAAGCATTAAACCATCCAAAATAAAACACCCAAGCAAAAACTAGGCAAATAAAATGAATAGACACTTCACAGAAGTGTAAGTAGCAATAAATTACGTAAAAAAAAATCCTCAACATCTCTGGCCATTAGAGAAATGCAAATTAAAACAACACCAAGATGCTGTCTTACTACAGAAAAACTAACCATCATCTGGAAATACAGTAACAAATGCTGGAGAGGCTGGAGGGGATAAAAGACTCCTCCTACATTGTTGGTGGAAAGGTAACTAGTACAGCCATTATGGAAACCAGTATGGAGAGTCCTCAAAAAACTACAACTACAAATTTCATTTGACCCAGCTATTCTCCTGCCAAGTATTTTCCTAAAAGAGTTAATGACACCATAGTATAATATATGTGTACCCATGTTTATAGCACCACAATTCATAGTAAGTAAACTGTGGCTTATATGTCCATCACCAGATGAATGGACCAGAGGACCAGAAGTGTGGTATTAATTGGTATTAATACACAATGGTACTACTGCCATAAAGAAGGATAAATGAGTCATTTGTAGGAAAACTGATACACCATGAGACCATAATGTTAAGTGAAATAAATCAAACACACAAGCTTAAATATCATGACTTCTCTTACACAAGAAACCCAAACAACAGGAAGTTAGGGGATAGATTTTTTTCAAATGGAAAGGGGACCAAGAGATGAAAGGAAGGAAAAGAAAAGGGAATATGATAAAAAAAAAAATTTAGATGTGTTATATACATTGTGTACTGGAAATATGTGCTAATAAAAAAAACCAGAAAAGATGTATTATGTCCATGTACTAACTCCCCCATGAGGAATGCAATCATTATATAATGCAAACATGTACTAATAAAAAACTAAGACTGAAAAAAAAGAGAAAGAGGTCTACTTTGCTGCATGGTTCTGATCCAATAGCAGAAGCCATACCTGTGATGGCTTTCTTGACAGGAGAGTTCTGTGGTAATGAAGAGTACCACACTGTGAGACAGGAGCACTCAAGAGGATGTCCTCTGGTCTTTCTCCCTCTTTTTATAAAGCCATCAGGATTCAATCATAGGGACTCCTCTTGATAACTGTATCTAATTCTAACCACCCCCCTAAAGGCCTCAACTCTTAGTACCATAGTTGGATTCAGTTGCCTCTTACTACTTTACAATAGGTATTAGGAGTACATTTCAACACAGGGACTTTGGGGACCCACTGAATCCACATCCAACCCAACGCAGGGAGGTAGCGCTGAGGAAGCCTGCACACGGCGACCTGCGCACGGGCTGCATCCTGAGCAGGCTGCAGAGCACAGCGCAGTGTACGCTAGTGAGCGGAACACGCATGAGGCCCTGGGGCAAGGGGCAGCGAGCAGCTGATGGCCTGGCACTGGGCAGCAAGAACACACACGCAACCCTGAATGAGGCCTGGTAACTCGAGACAGTAACTACAATGATGACAACCCCAAAGGTTTTCATCACACTTACCCCTACCACAGTACTCAAAATGAACAGTAGACCTTTAATTAGGCATATTCTGACTTTTATTTTTAATACTTATATTTTTAGTATTTCATGGAAAAAAAGGAGATTTAAGCAACATTAAGGGAAGAAAATGAAGTTTGATGACTGAAAACTAAAAGTAGACTTCCAAGAGTCAACTAGAATTTTAACATATTAAGATCAGTCTTTGAAAGTCAGATTAACAGCAGTGTATCCTTTTGCTGACTAAACGTTCTTTCTTCCTCTGACAGTCTTTTACCTTTGAACTTGCCTTAAAAAGAGTGGTGGTTCTTAGTACATATCAGAACCCAAGTCCCAGACATCAGATCAACACCTTGCCCTCCTTTGGAAATGTCATTTTAATTATCACTGTTCCCAACCTAACCCAATTCTTTCTGACAACCACTATGTAGGCATAAAAGCAAGTCAGCTGGAAAAACTCAGAGCCAAATTTAGAAAAGGTTTCCTATCAGAATGTTCTCATACTTGAAAGTGATGACACCAAGAGCTATTTGCACTTTGTGCAAATCTTCCTTCACATCATTCATCTCTGCTTTAACGACCTCATTCCCAGGAACTTTTAGCTAGCGGCAATTTCTGCATAAAAAGACAAAAGTAAAGTGATAATTTAAAATATAGATCAATGGTCTAATAAACCATAATTCTCTAATAACAGACCCATTTCTACTCTAAGACCCACATACAAACAAACTCTTATGTTCCCCAGGAACACTACACGCAGTATACATAGATTTCTCTAGGCTGTGGAGGTTTCTGTCTCCTTGTTTCAGTGACCAGGACAGTTTTGAGAAGTACTGGTTAGCTAGTCTGCAAACTATCCTTCAATTTGAGTTTGCCTGAGATTTTTGCCATGTGTAGACGGAGCTTATGGGTTTGAAAAAAACCACAGAGGTGATAATGCTACTCTCCTCACACCCCGTCAAGGGCACAATTGTCGACAACAAAGCTATTTGTTAGTGCAGACCTTGGACCCTGGCTGAAGCAGTAGTTCGTAGACTTCCCCATTGTCAAGAGACTCCCTCCCTCCCTGCTTCCGCACCACCCTCTTCAGAAGGATATCACTGTGGGCCCCACAAACACAGTGGCAGTCATGCTCCATAGAATGCTGACAACAATGACTTGGAAAAATTCTGTGTTAGAAATTTGTCTCTCTTGTTCCTTTTATATATTTACTTAATTTCTTTACATCAGTATAGACTCATGAATATTTTCTATTTTGGGTTAAATTCATGAGTACTTTATTTTGTTGTTTAAAGTATCCCAACATTGGTCAGTGGGAGCCCTTTCAATTAACTCCTGACTTCTCAGACATATTACCATTGTCATTCCCTTCACTTACTTTCTGGTTCTGCTAGACATACCAGGCCCACCTTGCATAGTCCCTGCTCCAGCTCTAGAGTTGGCCTGGAGGTGTTAGAAACTGGGACCAAGTAGCAATTTCTTTCAAGAGGCCCTCTCATACTTAAGACAGCACTCCACATCTATACCATAAGATCTAGCTGGACCATTTTAAACTTAAGTCCAATTTGCACTTCCTAAAGGATTATCTAACACTGCCCCACACTTATCTCATGTAGGACATTATTTATGTTCCAGGCTCAACACCCTATGCCATGCCATTCACGTGTTTCTAGTGGAAGAGATTGTTCCCTGTTTGCACTGGAAGAAACCAAGGCTGAGAGACGAGGCTGTCTACCCCCGTCACACACTATTCCTGAACAGGCCATAGTCCCACTGCCCATCCATCTGCTCATTCACAAGCCCACTTACAATATGGTAGCTAGACCTGTAATCCCAAAAACCATCTTAGGGACGCATTACCATGTTAGGGGGCTTAGGGGTAGGGGAATAATTTACACCAGTCTATACTGAGCTACGAAAAATAAGAAAAGAAATGGTAAACTTATCATAAAGCCAAATTTATTTCACTTAAAAAACTATCCTTTATTCTGCAATTACATATGTCTTATTTTTTAATTGGTGTTTGTCTTAGTTACTTTTCTCATTGCTGAATCAAAATAACTGACACCCCAAATTAAAGGAGGAAATAGTTTATTTGGCTTACAGTTTACAGAGCTTTCAGTTCATAGCTGATTAGCTCCAAAGCAGGGTGGCATGGAAGAAGGGCATGGAAGAGGAGAACCAGTCCACGGCAAGCAGGCAGGTGAGAGCAAGCGAGGGACGTCAGCAGCTTTTCTGCCCTTTAATATTGTACCTAGTCTACGGGGCCTAGGGCAAGTGCCAAATCAATCAGTGAACTGATTTGGTAATCACAGCACCCCTAATCCTAGCATTGCACCATGAATTAATCACACCCTCTAGATGCAGACACCTCTGAAAAAGCCCCATCTATGACAGCATGAGGCTTTGGAGAACATCTAGACATACAAATTGTAACAGGGTTAATGTCCTTTGTTTTATAAATTGGTGAAGACAGGTACACTGGGTTGCTCTGCTGTTTCTGTGTTTGCTAAAATTAAAGTTTTCTATCCTATGATCAGTATCCTTCACTCTACTAAATTTTTAAAATTTAACTCTCTACAAAGTAAATGATTATAATAAAACCTCAGCTTCTTAGTATAGCATATAAGACTGTTATCCATTTTAACACTCTCTTCTCCAGAAATAACAATGGGCATCTGAAAACAAATTCATCCTTTCCCAGAATCTACCTCCTGAAATCTATTAGCTAAGTAACTGATAAGGAACATCACATTTTCAAAGCATCTTTATGGAGTGCCAAAGCTGTTTTACTGACATCTCTCTCAATATTTCCTTTTCTAAATATATTTTACAGGTTACTGAAAGTAGTACAATTTCAGAAGGAAAAAAGCAGACAGCAAGGTCTGATCACAAACAGCAGGAAGGCAGGCAGCACTTTTGTGGCAGGATATCTTGCTAGAAAAAGCCATCCTCTAAAACCAAGAGCAGGCTTCTCCTCTCCTGCCATTTAACCCCATTACAGAAAACCTGCAACCTTCAGACTGCTCCTCATGAGGCTACTTTCAATGAGTATCATAAAATAAAAACAAAAAATGAGCAAGAAAATATTCTGAAAATACTAAAATATTCTATACACAGCGGGACAATGACTGCCATCATAATTTTCAGATTGTTAATTGCTCTTTAATTAGCTAGTATGCCAGATGGCAGATTGACAGATAATGCAAATATACCACAGCTACAAAAAGTAGCCTTTAATTCTTGTTTCCTATCTACATAGGGTAAATTTACAAGGCTTTTAACCCTATATCTCAGATAACAGTGACCAAGGAGATAGGCAAACTGAAAAGAAATACCAACCAAAAGGATCATCTGTAGCTTAAACTCACGTTGACAAGGCTTTCTTTACAGACTTTAACATAAAACAGTTGACTCTCATGTTACTTTGCCCTGTTGTTTTAAACAACATACAACAATTTAAGGTAAATGCTATTTATAAGTAAGGAACTTCCAATCCTCAAATGAAAATCCTTAAGAAAAGTCCCTTCGGAACATGAACCATTTAACACTCCTAATTGGTTTCCTACATCCGACTACCTTAAAAATGGAAAATTACACTGAAGCATAAAAGGCGAGCCTCACTGTACAGTATATATTACTGTACAGTATATATTAAATTCTCAATGCAAAAGCATAGCGGAAATATGGCACCTCCCAGTATGGCTTTTTCAGTCAAACTTTCAACTTTGGTTTTAAATCAAATCTGTTTAAGAAGACAGATACACCCTTGTAATGATCTTCCTCAATAAAAGCAAAAAGTAAAAGTACTGGATGTATGCCTATTTCCCACAGGGGGAGACAAAAAAGCACCTATTATTATGCACAATTTTACTCTGTATAATGCCTGCTCCATTAGAAGGATTTAGAACAATCCTTCAGAAACAACAAATTAATAGTGTGTTAGGAAAACCATCCCCTCAGAACATCAAGACAACATACAGATTTTTCTTGGTCCCATCCACTACGTTCTTCCTTACACCTGGTTCACCGGGGGCTTTCAAAAATCACTTCAATGCAGCCCAAATCTGGGTAAAAGCTCCACTGCAAAGACTGAAGGCTAATCAGTAAGATGGTTTGTGAACAGTAATTCTTGTGTTTTTCTTGTCCACTTTTGCAATTTATAGATTCCTCCTTTGCAAGGGAGGAAAAATATAAAGAATGAGTCTTAAGACAGAACCAGCATTTCTGCACAGCTATCATTTATATATACTTTCCTTCTATATGCTATTGGTGGTGAAACTAATAAATTTCCAGCCTGTAGATTTGTTTCTAGGACATTGTAAGCTTATTAACAAATGCCTTACAATTGCAGATTTATTTTTATAACCCACAGCCTATGAACATAAAAGAGCAGAGAAAATTAAAACTACACAATATAGAATGATGAAAAGACAGCCTAACTCTGCTTTGTGTCCCTCTGTATTCTCTCCCACTTTTAAAGGTTAATGGTAATATTCAGATATCTGTAAGTTGTCTAATATTTTCTCTGCCCAAATGTAATTAACCGTAAACAATTTTAAGTTTCAGCCACAATTTTCAATGACCAAAGCATTTATGAAATATTTCAAGTACTTTATTCACTTCCCAGTCAAGCAGCAATAATTACAAACACTTTTCAGAATATAGAAGAATAGCCTACCTCTCCCAGTAGTCATGACTGTCAGTGATCTTGGTACCAGTTAAAAATACTGCTCTGAGGGCTGTACCTACTGGAAGCAACTTAAACTCTCTGCCCGCCCACAGCCTCTTCAGGGAGAGTCAATAGCAGTAACAACTGCCACCCTATTCCAAAATAAAAGCCTAGACTAAGTGTAACACTGATTTTTAAAAAGGGCCAGGGAAGTGAACCTTCTCTATCTGACTTGTGTAAGAAAACCTTCTTAAAGATTATTATTAAATATTTTAACCAACTATCTGATTTTTCCCTTAAAAAATATACATAACATATCTGAAATTATAAAAGCAATCTTGTTTCCGAAATAAAACAGGCTGCCCACTGCAGCTTATGCTACTTAAACCGGTATAAGAAATAGTCTCTTCCAGGTTATTTCAGGTGGACTTCTTAGCAGAGCTCAATACATCTGCCAGTCTTATGCCTTATAACACATTATTTGTGCATCTGTGACTATGGAAACACTTTCCTAGGATACTGAGCAACAATCCCAAACCCTGCAAGATTCAGAGTCTAAAACGCTTTGGGAGGGTTGGGAGCCCATTACTGGCACTCAGTTCTCGGATTCATCATTGCTTTTATAGGCAATGTGTGGATAATAATGGCTTAGCTTCTTAATAAAGATTTGCCTTTAAAAGAATGTGTTGTCCTTACTACACCTAGCAATAATTCAGATATTACCTAACACAATATGGCACTGATCTATTTGTTTTTAGACTTGCACAAGTATTTCTCATTTCTAAGAAAGTAGAAATGTAACATTTTTCAAGTTACAATTTTTTGGGGAGCAAAAACTATTTTGCATTTGTCAGTAAATGATATCCTAACCGTTTTATGAGTGTTACCCATCTTATAGATTTATCTGCCAGTATTCTTTTTGTTTAGCTACAGATTATAGAGTTTACACGGATTTTAATCAATATGACGCTTTCTGTCTTTCCTCATGAACATGTTAGCTTTGCTTATAAAGCTCAAATCCATGTGTATTTTTAAACCAGATTAATGTCCATGGCCTCACTTCAATCAAATCCAATCAGAGATCATTAAGTGGCTACAGATAGAGGGCACTGACTAGTCCATAATTACTGGCTCATTCAGTCTGAACATCCAATTCTTCCATGAGCATAAGCACATCTGCATGATTTAAAAACCTACATAGAAAACAATTTGCTTTTTGAAACTCATGAAGGGAAAAACTGTAATTTTTGCTTCAAGGGGTTTGCTAATTATATGGGAATAGAAAAAAGAAAAAAAAATCTACACAGCACCATATTTTTAACTCCCATATTCTTGCCATTCAAAGCTGAAAGGGTCTTTGTAACCTAGCAACAAGGAGGACTCCTACAAAGATGAAGTATTCTATTACAGACAGACAGGAAGCCCACTTTACGCTGACACTCAACTGATTCTCACTGCTGCTTTTAGGCTACAATTCTATCGCATTTTTTAAAAAATTAAGTCTATAGGTTTCATACAAGTATAATCAACGAAACTTCACAGACCAACATAATTTTGAACTTGTCAAGAAATATATCCCAAGATGAAATCTATTCCTTACAGTATTTCCCTTTTATTAATAGTTCTTCCAGCTTAGTGCAAATTTATAGTTTTCTTTCTCAAAGGAGCATTACTGTCCACCAATAACAAATCAAATAAAATAGGTAAGTGAGACTTTCTAAAAATTTTAAGTTTCTGTACATCAAAAGATATTAAAACAAAATGAGAAGATAATCCACAGAATGGGAAAATACCTATTTCTAAGAGTCTTATATTATGAAGATACAAAGAATTAGAAAGGGAGAATGTAATAAGGTGAATTAGGAATGTAATAAGATGACTTATACTCTGGAATTGGGTAATTGTATGGTATGTTATACTTCAATAAAGCAAGTTTTTCATAAGAACATTATTTTGAATTTAAAGAAGTTTGTATTTATTTTAAATGTGCATTCCACAATAACCTAAAACTCCAATAACTAATGTACAAATTTATTCTTAAAAGGCTATCATCAAGAAATCAAGTAATAGATGCTGCTGAGCTGTGAGGAACCCTTCCCCCAGTGTTGTTGAAATGTACCCAGTGCCACGTGGCTTGGCATTCACGATGTTCACATCTCACTTGTCATGTAGAGGGAAGCCCACACTCTTCCTATGCAATGCCTCAACACAGGTACGGTCTTCTCCAGTGATAGCACAGTAATGAAATTTCGTCTCATGCTAAGTACAGGATATGAGGCACAATTCCTTTTTCTGCTACAACTTCCACTTCACTGTCCAGCACGTTCTCAGTATCAATGACTTGTAAAATAAGAAACCACGCAGACCACCCAAACACACAAAAGTAAAGCATGTGTCTAGTAGCTAACGGGGAAGCCCTGCCCCAGGATCATCAACCCCATTCATCACCAGCATACTACTCAGACACCACAGCTCTGGCCCCAGTTCCACTGCTCACACAATCTTAAAAAGTCTACATAAAGCACATACAAATATACGAGGTGGCCAGGCATGGTGGCCCATGCCTGTAATCACAGTACTCAGGAGGATGAGGCACGAGGATCGCCCCAAATTCAAGGCCAGACTAGGTGACACAGTGAGGTCAATTTTTCTGTCAGTATAGTTTGATTTTATAACCATATGAAAAACTAGGGGGACTAATGAAAGTAATTTGAGAGTACTATGAGCATTTTATAAGAAACATTATCCCAAAGAAACATTTCTTTGGAATAATGGTATCAACACAGCAGAAATGGGTCACAGCCCTGGGTTCTGTTGCCTGTTCTGTCTTTGTACACCAAACACTCAAAATGTTTTTTTTTTTTTTTTAACCATCTTAAGATTTTCAAAATCTGCAGGTGATGCTATGATCTATCACTCTAACACTTGAATAGCTACAATGTCAATTTTTAAAAGTTGTTAGCAACTGACTTTCTAATTACTTTTCCATTCCCAACAGTAATTTACTTTTATCTTTTCCTTCCCTTCTATAATCACAAGAATTAGTCACCTGTCTTCAAATATCACAAAGCAGAAACTAGAAATAGACCACAATTCACTTAACAATCATTTTAGTTATTCAACAATAGCAACTGTGTAACTTCGATATAAAGGAGTTCTGAAAGACAGCTCATGCTAACTGGAAATAAAATAAGGAGAAACAAAGGGGATCTACACACATAAATACTATGTAGAGAACCAGCAAGTAGGATGAGGACAGAGCACTGCTTGCAGCACTGGGTCTGCTGTTTGGGGCACCTCTGTAGTACAGCTCTGCTGTAGCCTAGGGATGCAGGAAGGGAGAAGCCAATAAAGATAGACACTAGGTGGCTAATGTTTCAGGAAGAAGGAATCATAAGCACACAGCCCCGAAACAAGGGATGCTCAGAATGTTCAAAAGAAGCAAGAGTAAGCCAATGTGGTAGGAGTAGAGAACTTTCAGGAAGAACAGGAAGAATGACATCAGAGTGGTGGTCTGGGACCCCCTGAATTGCAGTCTGGGTGTGCATGTGAACAGGTGGTAATAGCACCTGATTTACTCTAAAAGGATCATCTGTTTGCTATTAGAAAAGCAGTTTTTAGGGATGGAAAGAGAAGCAAGGAAACTGATCAGGGGGCTGCCAAGAGTCCTGTAAAATACCAGGAAGACAGTAGCTGGGACAGTGAAAAGGATGTGTTTTAATGGTAAAGTCAACAGGGTTAGATAACAGATTCTATAGAGGTTATGGAACAAAGCAGTGATCACTCCAGTTTCTGGTCTGTGAAAGCAGGAGAATGAAGTTGCAATCCTTAGACTTGGAAATCTTTACTAAAATATCTAGTTCAGCTGCTTAGAAATAGCATCAGCTGTATCAACATAAAACCAAAACAGAACGGCTAGGGTTATAGCTCAGCAGCACAGCATCTGCCTGGCAAGCACAAGGGCCTGAGTTCAGTTCACTATTACCCCCCTACCAAAAAAACTCCACCAAAACAGAAATACAACTTCTTTTTCTACTCACCATTTGTAGATTGTACCATATTTCCAGATTTTTGAACCTCATCAAATTTTGTAAAAATGACACTCAACCTGTATGGAAAAAAAAAATTATATATATATATATATAAATCACCAATCATCATTTTTCCTAGTCAATCAAATGTAGAGTTTTTAAAAAGTTATCAATGATACAAACTCACTTGAAATTAGTAACTCCACCAGCAACACTGACAGTGCTCAACAAGAGCTGGCACTTCCTATGGGGCCGGCACTCACACTCACCAGAGGCCTCGCTCTCAAGGGTCACACTGGGCTCACAACAGTCTGATGAAAGCTTGTCAACGCCTCTTTATATAGTTAAGGAAATCATGACCCTCCCTTCCTAAGGAACTAGGTTTTTGGGGTGGGGATTCCAGACTTGCCAGGAGGAATCCAGAGCCCTGTTCTCAAATGTTATATGTGCCTGCTCTATACAAAATGTAAATATGATTTTAAAGATATATATTTCTCCTCTTTCTAATCACAGACTGTCAGTTACTTTGAATAAAGCTTTTTAAAACATCATTTAATACCACATTACAAAGGCTTTTGTGACTTCAGCTTAATTCAAAATGCTATAATTTAATGCTATAATTCTCCAGAAATAAATGTTGGGACTGCATAATCTTCAATTTAAAATATCTGCATGACATTTATAATCGATCATTTCACCTAGACAGGTAAATTGAAGCAAAACTCCTTAAACAGTCAAAATATTCCATCCTGGTGACACCAAAAATTACAGTTAAAAGGAGTACAATATTACCTCACAGAAAGAGTTAAGAGCCTTTCCCAAGCAAACCACAAATATGCTGGAGTATCTGTGAAGGTTGAGATTCCAAAGCAAAATTCTCTGCATTCGAACCACTGCCACCCATTTCTGCAACCAAACTACTTTATACTTTTTTAACACACTATTCTGCCCTATGAGCTCTACTCATTTCACACTTGCTTCTTCTTCTCAACCAGAATGGAACTTCCTTAAGGGTTGGGTGAAAGCTGTACCAAGCACATGCCAGGCAGAGAATCCCTCAGGACAGTTACATCATGGCGTCAGAAAGCTGGTACCTAAACCTACCTCGGACTTCACTCCAGGACACTTTAACTACTTCACTTCTGCTCTTCGTTCATTAATTCACTTGTTTATTCAACATTACTAGAGTGTCCACTGTGAGCCCCACTCTAAGCTAGCTAGACACTGAATGGATAAGGTTGCTTCCTACCCTCTAGAGCTTAAATTCTAAGTAACAAGGAAGCCAAAATACAAGCAAAATGAAGGGACAAACCTGCCTGATAAACTCACTGCCTCTCCTATTCCTGTCAACAAGAGGTATTGATAATCTTTTCAAGCTGTTTTTCCATCTAAGCCCAGATACAGCCTCAGAATTCCTCTCAAAATTGCTCCAAACAACCACTATTAAGTAAATCAAAGTGAACACTGAAATAAAACTCCAACTGCCAACTCAGGACCAGATATGAATAAGACTTACACATTCAAATCAAGTAATTACTGACTTTGGAAGATCTGGAAAGATGCCTTAGAATCAATTTCTTAAGATGTTTCTATCACTTTCCCTTTTAAAGTAACAAAGATCCCCAGTGGCTTGGCAAGCCCATCAATAATACCACTACAGGTTGCTAGGGATGCCCTAATGTGTCACTTCATTGTATCACAGTCACATCCTCTAATGTGAACACATCTTTGAGTCTCAAGGTAGCACTGAGATGTATCTCTAGTCTAGTGCCACTACAGGAAGAAGGCACGTGTTCTCCCATTCCTCTGAAAGCAGGCCCAATTGTAAACAGCAAATGTAAAAGAGCCTGTAGGTTCTCCACCAGTGGTGAGGTCAACTCACTGTGGCCACACTAACCACACGTAAGTATGAGAACACTGAACAGGTCACTGTTGCTGGCACCTGCACCTTACCTCAGAATTCCTTCAGACAGGAGGTCTTTTTCTCTGCTCTTACACTCAGGTCTCATTAGATGCTCACTGTCTTCTCAATTACCTCAAAATATCAGCACCCTGCCTTTACAATAGATTAACACCCACAAAGCTCAGATGAGTAGAAAGTCTGGCTTTTTTCTGCTAGTTCTGAGCATAGCAATTGAAAATGCTTCTCTTGGAATTCATCAATATACACAAATCTATGAAGGTGAGTTTCATAGGTCTAAAGACAATGAATACTTACTGATTACCTCTGAAGCCACCGATTTTTTTCTTTTAAATCACTGGATCTCACTTTAAAGTCTCTTGGGGCTGGAAATATAGTTCAGCAGCACAATGTGTGTATAGCTCTGAATTCAATTTCCAGCACTTGGGAGTACATAAATTTCTTTACTAGTTTGATAAATAACCACTACTATTTTCCCTAGTTTTTCTGATTTTGAATTTTTACAGTAAACTTTTCAACACATATGAAATTCATTTACCATAACACATATCTTAATTAATTCCCTCCTAGAAAATTTTATAAGATAAACAATAAATTTTAAATAATTCCCTGGAAGCAAGTACTAGTCAACAAGTTCCACACACTCAGAAATTCTAGTCAACTTTTTTTTTTAATAATTTTATTTAAACAAGAAAAAAAAAACAAAATAAAACAGAATAAAGGGTAGCAACCATACAGTATTCCAAGGAAAAAAGGAAAAGTATAACAATAAAACCTAGGAAATTATTACTTGACTAATTACATACTGACTTCTTAAAAATAGTTGTTTAAATTACAAAGTTAAAGCATGTAAAGTAGACATTCAAACAGTGAGACTGTTAACAGTTTTGCTCCACGATCTGACAAAAACAACAATATGGTCATCCATCTTACCCACTCAAATATACATGCAATTGTATCAATAGGGTAAAATTAAACACAACAAAACAGAGCAAAGTGGATCACAAGAAAGCAATATAAGACATAAATTTCAAAGCTAGACAATTGGAGATATTCATTCTCTATCATATTGACTTTTGTTTTCTTTCAAATAGTTGTCCATATTGTCACATATAGGGAATTCCCATGAAACAACCTAGTATGGAATTGATCTGAGCAGGACGAGGAGGGCATTACAGGTTTTCAAGACCAGACATTAGGGAAGCCGTGAGTGGCTGTCATAATGTCTCGCATTCTCCTCAAAACAGCTGTCCATACCTTCATGTGTGTTGAACTTAGATAAGGCAAAGCAAGCTAAGATCACTTTGAACAAAAAGTGATAGTTTTGCTGGACTTCACATCATGACATTATGGAATCAGCACTGGGTATTGTAGTGTCTCTTTTTTTTTCAAAGTAGTTGTTTATTTCAA